>JAPMLY010001518.1:0-110921 GCA_026401115.1 Tetraselmis chui | reverse complement strand
ACCATGCTCGACTATGAGAGTCAAGACTGCAATGGCCCGAGCCTGATAGGCAAGCGCAAATTAGATAGCGTATGTGCTCTTCGGTTGCACCGGCTTAAGGGTTGCCACATGGTAGTGTTGTCGGCCGCGGGAGGCTTGGAGCGTTGCTCGAGCCGTTACCCCAGTCCGCGAGGAATACCTCGAGGCATGGTTCGGACGCGTCGCTTTATACTTAAGCTTATCCACTAGGGTGTGCCTTCTGTCACATGTGGAACATGGACTCTGCCGGGCAGAGAATCTGAGCTTTGCTATATAATAGGGCACGACGCCCTCGTATCATCTTTTAGACATACGTGAAATATGGGGTTTTTTGTATCAAATATAGGCGAAAGGAGGGCCGGATGACAGCGCGTCTAGACCCTCGCTAATTGCCGTGTTGGCGAAGCTGTCCAAGAAGGCATAGCAGCCTATGTGGAGGTACTCTTTGTACCCCGCTTGAGATCTCCGGTCGTTAAGGTAACGCGGCGAGTCGTCCGTTAGAGCCTAGAGGCGGGGCTCGTCAATGTCGCGTGGGGGGCGTTCCAAGCCGGCGGGAATAACTTTTCCGTACGCGGAGAATTCGACGATTCCGGGCTCGATAAGCTCGGACTCGTCGTTCATCATGTCGTTACGTGTCTCTTGGGCCGCCTTACCACCCTCAACCGCAGTGGTGGCGTGAGGGGGAATGGACGGCGGTTGATTCGTGGGCACAGTCGAGCATGTTAAACATTGAAGTTGTGCCAATGAGGCGGTGTTAGAAGCCTGAATATACTAAGAAAGTGGGAGTTCGAGGGCCGGAACTGCGATTTCCATAAGTTCGGCAGTATGTCGTTCATTTGCATCGGGCGGAGGGTCGACTCCAACAGCGGAGGTACGCTCCTCGGGCTGCATGTTGGTAAACGGCGACTTAGAACGTGGGAAAATGACTCGAGGCCCACGAGTGCGCATGAGACAATGTAACCTGTCACCATGCTCGACTATGAGAGTCAAGACTGCAATGGCCCGAGCCTGATAGGCAAGCGCAAATTAGATAGCGTATGTGCTCTTCGGTTGCACCGGCTTAAGGGTTGCCGCATGGTAGTGTTGTCGGCCGCGGGAGGCTTGGAGCGTTGCTCGAGCCGTTACCCCAGTCCGCGAGGAATACCTCGAGGCATGGTTCGGACGCGTCGCTTTATACTTAAGCTTATCCACTAGGGTGTGCCTTCTGTCACATGTGGAAGTAAAGTCTGCAATGGACATCTAGATTTGAAGCAATTTGACTATATACTCCGCCCGGGAGACCACATGGACTCTGCCGGGCAGAGAATCTGAGCTTTGCTATATAATAGGGCACGACGCCCTCGTATCATCTTTTAGACATACGTGAAATATGGGGTTTTTTGTATCAAATATAGGCGAAAGGAGGGCCGGATGACAGCGCGTCTAGA
The DNA here is from genome assembly GCA_026401115.1 of Tetraselmis chui. Lineage (NCBI taxonomy): Eukaryota > Viridiplantae > Chlorophyta > Chlorodendrophyceae > Chlorodendrales > Chlorodendraceae > Tetraselmis > Tetraselmis chui. The sequence continues at coordinate 109,476 of JAPMLY010001518.1, read as the reverse complement.
CCCTCGCTAATTGCCGTGTTGGCGAAGCTGTCCAAGAAGGCATAGCAGCCTATGTGGAGGTACTCTTTGTACCCCGCTTGAGATCTCCGGTCGTTAAGGTAACGCGGCGAGTCGTCCGTTAGAGCCTAGAGGCGGGGCTCGTCAATGTCGCGTGGGGGGCGTTCCAAGCCGGCGGGAATAACTTTTCCGTACGCGGAGAATTCGACGATTCCGGGCTCGATAAGCTCGGACTCGTCGTTCATCATGTCGTTACGTGTCTCTTGGGCCGCCTTACCACCCTCAACCGCAGTGGTGGCGTGAGGGGGAATGGACGGCGGTTGATTCGTGGGCACAGTCGAGCATGTTAAACATTGAAGTTGTGCCAATGAGGCGGTGTTAGAAGCCTGAATATACTAAGAAAGTGGGAGTTCGAGGGCCGGAACTGCGATTTCCATAAGTTCGGCAGTATGTCGTTCATTTGCATCGGGCGGAGGGTCGACTCCAACAGCGGAGGTACGCTCCTCGGGCTGCATGTTGGTAAACGGCGACTTAGAACGTGGGAAAATGACTCGAGGCCCACGAGTGCGCATGAGACAATGTAACCTGTCACCATGCTCGACTATGAGAGTCAAGACTGCAATGGCCCGAGCCTGATAGGCAAGCGCAAATTAGATAGCGTATGTGCTCTTCGGTTGCACCGGCTTAAGGGTTGCCGCATGGTAGTGCTGTCGGCCGCGGGAGGCTTGGAGCGTTGCTCGAGCCGTTACCCCAGTCCGCGAGGAATACCTCGAGGCATGGTTCGGACGCGTCGCTTTATACTTAAGCTTATCCACTAGGGTGTGCCTTCTGTCACATGTGGAAGTAAAGTCTGCAATGGACATCTAGATTTGAAGCAATTTGACTATATACTCCGCCCGGGAGACCACATGGACTCTGCCGGGCAGAGAATCTGAGCTTTGCTATATAATAGGGCACGACGCCCTCGTATCATCTTTTAGACATACGTGAAATATGGGGTTTTTTGTATCAAATATAGGCGAAAGGAGGGCCGGATGACAGCGCGTCTAGACCCTCGCTAATTGCCGTGTTGGCGAAGCTGTCCAAGAAGGCATAGCAGCCTATGTGGAGGTACTCTTTGTACCCCGCTTGAGATCTCCGGTCGTTAAGGTAACGCGGCGAGTCGTCCGTTAGAGCCTAGAGGCGGGGCTCGTCAATGTCGCGTGGGGGGCGTTCCAAGCCGGCGGGAATAACTTTTCCGTACGCGGAGAATTCGACGATTCCGGGCTCGATAAGCTCGGACTCGTCGTTCATCATGTCGTTACGTGTCTCTTGGGCCGCCTTACCACCCTCAACCGCAGTGGTGGCGTGAGGGGGAATGGACGGCGGTTGATTCGTGGGCACAGTCGAGCATGTTAAACATTGAAGTTGTGCCAATGAGGCGGTGTTAGAAGCCTGAATATACTAAGAAAGTGGGAGTTCGAGGGCCGGAACTGCGATTTCCATAAGTTCGGCAGTATGTCGTTCATTTGCATCGGGCGGAGGGTCGACTCCAACAGCGGAGGTACGCTCCTCGGGCTGCATGTTGGTAAACGGCGACTTAGAACGTGGGAAAATGACTCGAGGCCCACGAGTGCGCATGAGACAATGTAACCTGTCACCATGCTCGACTATGAGAGTCAAGACTGCAATGGCCCGAGCCTGATAGGCAAGCGCAAATTAGATAGCGTATGTGCTCTTCGGTTGCACCGGCTTAAGGGTTGCCGCATGGTAGTGTTGTCGGCCGCGGGAGGCTTGGAGCGTTGCTCGAGCCGTTACCCCAGTCCGCGAGGAATACCTCGAGGCATGGTTCGGACGCGTCGCTTTATACTTAAGCTTATCCACTAGGGTGTGCCTTCTGTCACATGTGGAAGTAAAGTCTGCAATGGACATCTAGATTTGAAGCAATTTGACTATATACTCCGCCCGGGAGACCACATGGACTCTGCCGGGCAGAGAATCTGAGCTTTGCTATATAATAGGGCACGACGCCCTCGTATCATCTTTTAGACATACGTGAAATATGGGGTTTTTTGTATCAAATATAGGCGAAAGGAGGGCCGGATGACAGCGCGTCTAGACCCTCGCTAATTGCCGTGTTGGCGAAGCTGTCCAAGAAGGCATAGCAGCCTATGTGGAGGTACTCTTTGTACCCCGCTTGAGATCTCCGGTCGTTAAGGTAACGCGGCGAGTCGTCCGTTAGAGCCTAGAGGCGGGGCTCGTCAATGTCGCGTGGGGGGCGTTCCAAGCCGGCGGGAATAACTTTTCCGTACGCGGAGAATTCGACGATTCCGGGCTCGATAAGCTCGGACTCGTCGTTCATCATGTCGTTACGTGTCTCTTGGGCCGCCTTACCACCCTCAACCGCAGTGGTGGCGTGAGGGGGAATGGACGGCGGTTGATTCGTGGGCACAGTCGAGCATGTTAAACATTGAAGTTGTGCCAATGAGGCGGTGTTAGAAGCCTGAATATACTAAGAAAGTGGGAGTTCGAGGGCCGGAACTGCGATTTCCATAAGTTCGGCAGTATGTCGTTCATTTGCATCGGGCGGAGGGTCGACTCCAACAGCGGAGGTACGCTCCTCGGGCTGCATGTTGGTAAACGGCGACTTAGAACGTGGGAAAATGACTCGAGGCCCACGAGTGCGCATGAGACAATGTAACCTGTCACCATGCTCGACTATGAGAGTCAAGACTGCAATGGCCCGAGCCTGATAGGCAAGCGCAAATTAGATAGCGTATGTGCTCTTCGGTTGCACCGGCTTAAGGGTTGCCGCATGGTAGTGTTGTCGGCCGCGGGAGGCTTGGAGCGTTGCTCGAGCCGTTACCCCAGTCCGCGAGGAATACCTCGAGGCATGGTTCGGACGCGTCGCTTTATACTTAAGCTTATCCACTAGGGTGTGCCTTCTGTCACATGTGGAAGTAAAGTCTGCAATGGACATCTAGATTTGAAGCAATTTGACTATATACTCCGCCCGGGAGACCACATGGACTCTGCCGGGCAGAGAATCTGAGCTTTGCTATATAATAGGGCACGACGCCCTCGTATCATCTTTTAGACATACGTGAAATATGGGGTTTTTTGTATCAAATATAGGCGAAAGGAGGGCCGGATGACAGCGCGTCTAGACCCTCGCTAATTGCCGTGTTGGCGAAGCTGTCCAAGAAGGCATAGCAGCCTATGTGGAGGTACTCTTTGTACCCCGCTTGAGATCTCCGGTCGTTAAGGTAACGCGGCGAGTCGTCCGTTAGAGCCTAGAGGCGGGGCTCGTCAATGTCGCGTGGGGGGCGTTCCAAGCCGGCGGGAATAACTTTTCCGTACGCGGAGAATTCGACGATTCCGGGCTCGATAAGCTCGGACTCGTCGTTCATCATGTCGTTACGTGTCTCTTGGGCCGCCTTACCACCCTCAACCGCAGTGGTGGCGTGAGGGGGAATGGACGGCGGTTGATTCGTGGGCACAGTCGAGCATGTTAAACATTGAAGTTGTGCCAATGAGGCGGTGTTAGAAGCCTGAATATACTAAGAAAGTGGGAGTTCGAGGGCCGGAACTGCGATTTCCATAAGTTCGGCAGTATGTCGTTCATTTGCATCGGGCGGAGGGTCGACTCCAACAGCGGAGGTACGCTCCTCGGGCTGCATGTTGGTAAACGGCGACTTAGAACGTGGGAAAATGACTCGAGGCCCACGAGTGCGCATGAGACAATGTAACCTGTCACCATGCTCGACTATGAGAGTCAAGACTGCAATGGCCCGAGCCTGATAGGCAAGCGCAAATTAGATAGCGTATGTGCTCTTCGGTTGCACCGGCTTAAGGGTTGCCGCATGGTAGTGTTGTCGGCCGCGGGAGGCTTGGAGCGTTGCTCGAGCCGTTACCCCAGTCCGCGAGGAATACCTCGAGGCATGGTTCGGACGCGTCGCTTTATACTTAAGCTTATCCACTAGGGTGTGCCTTCTGTCACATGTGGAAGTAAAGTCTGCAATGGACATCTAGATTTGAAGCAATTTGACTATATACTCCGCCCGGGAGACCACATGGACTCTGCCGGGCAGAGAATCTGAGCTTTGCTATATAATAGGGCACGACGCCCTCGTATCATCTTTTAGACATACGTGAAATATGGGGTTTTTTGTATCAAATATAGGCGAAAGGAGGGCCGGATGACAGCGCGTCTAGACCCTCGCTAATTGCCGTGTTGGCGAAGCTGTCCAAGAAGGCATAGCAGCCTATGTGGAGGTACTCTTTGTACCCCGCTTGAGATCTCCGGTCGTTAAGGTAACGCGGCGAGTCGTCCGTTAGAGCCTAGAGGCGGGGCTCGTCAATGTCGCGTGGGGGGCGTTCCAAGCCGGCGGGAATAACTTTTCCGTACGCGGAGAATTCGACGATTCCGGGCTCGATAAGCTCGGACTCGTCGTTCATCATGTCGTTACGTGTCTCTTGGGCCGCCTTACCACCCTCAACCGCAGTGGTGGCGTGAGGGGGAATGGACGGCGGTTGATTCGTGGGCACAGTCGAGCATGTTAAACATTGAAGTTGTGCCAATGAGGCGGTGTTAGAAGCCTGAATATACTAAGAAAGTGGGAGTTCGAGGGCCGGAACTGCGATTTCCATAAGTTCGGCAGTATGTCGTTCATTTGCATCGGGCGGAGGGTCGACTCCAACAGCGGAGGTACGCTCCTCGGGCTGCATGTTGGTAAACGGCGACTTAGAACGTGGGAAAATGACTCGAGGCCCACGAGTGCGCATGAGACAATGTAACCTGTCACCATGCTCGACTATGAGAGTCAAGACTGCAATGGCCCGAGCCTGATAGGCAAGCGCAAATTAGATAGCGTATGTGCTCTTCGGTTGCACCGGCTTAAGGGTTGCCGCATGGTAGTGCTGTCGGCCGCGGGAGGCTTGGAGCGTTGCTCGAGCCGTTACCCCAGTCCGCGAGGAATACCTCGAGGCATGGTTCGGACGCGTCGCTTTATACTTAAGCTTATCCACTAGGGTGTGCCTTCTGTCACATGTGGAAGTAAAGTCTGCAATGGACATCTAGATTTGAAGCAATTTGACTATATACTCCGCCCGGGAGACCACATGGACTCTGCCGGGCAGAGAATCTGAGCTTTGCTATATAATAGGGCACGACGCCCTCGTATCATCTTTTAGACATACGTGAAATATGGGGTTTTTTGTATCAAATATAGGCGAAAGGAGGGCCGGATGACAGCGCGTCTAGACCCTCGCTAATTGCCGTGTTGGCGAAGCTGTCCAAGAAGGCATAGCAGCCTATGTGGAGGTACTCTTTGTACCCCGCTTGAGATCTCCGGTCGTTAAGGTAACGCGGCGAGTCGTCCGTTAGAGCCTAGAGGCGGGGCTCGTCAATGTCGCGTGGGGGGCGTTCCAAGCCGGCGGGAATAACTTTTCCGTACGCGGAGAATTCGACGATTCCGGGCTCGATAAGCTCGGACTCGTCGTTCATCATGTCGTTACGTGTCTCTTGGGCCGCCTTACCACCCTCAACCGCAGTGGTGGCGTGAGGGGGAATGGACGGCGGTTGATTCGTGGGCACAGTCGAGCATGTTAAACATTGAAGTTGTGCCAATGAGGCGGTGTTAGAAGCCTGAATATACTAAGAAAGTGGGAGTTCGAGGGCCGGAACTGCGATTTCCATAAGTTCGGCAGTATGTCGTTCATTTGCATCGGGCGGAGGGTCGACTCCAACAGCGGAGGTACGCTCCTCGGGCTGCATGTTGGTAAACGGCGACTTAGAACGTGGGAAAATGACTCGAGGCCCACGAGTGCGCATGAGACAATGTAACCTGTCACCATGCTCGACTATGAGAGTCAAGACTGCAATGGCCCGAGCTGATAGGCAAGCGCAAATTAGATAGCGTATGTGCTCTTCGGTTGCACCGGCTTAAGGGTTGCCACATGGTAGTGTTGTCGGCCGCGGGAGGCTTGGAGCGTTGCTCGAGCCGTTACCCCAGTCCGCGAGGAATACCTCGAGGCATGGTTCGGACGCGTCGCTTTATACTTAAGCTTATCCACTAGGGTGTGCCTTCTGTCACATGTGGAAGTAAAGTCTGCAATGGACATCTAGATTTGAAGCAATTTGACTATATACTCCGCCCGGGAGACCACATGGACTCTGCCGGGCAGAGAATCTGAGCTTTGCTATATAATAGGGCACGACGCCCTCGTATCATCTTTTAGACATACGTGAAATATGGGGTTTTTTGTATCAAATATAGGCGAAAGGAGGGCCGGATGACAGCGCGTCTAGACCCTCGCTAATTGCCGTGTTGGCGAAGCTGTCCAAGAAGGCATAGCAGCCTATGTGGAGGTACTCTTTGTACCCCGCTTGAGATCTCCGGTCGTTAAGGTAACGCGGCGAGTCGTCCGTTAGAGCCTAGAGGCGGGGCTCGTCAATGTCGCGTGGGGGGCGTTCCAAGCCGGCGGGAATAACTTTTCCGTACGCGGAGAATTCGACGATTCCGGGCTCGATAAGCTCGGACTCGTCGTTCATCATGTCGTTACGTGTCTCTTGGGCCGCCTTACCACCCTCAACCGCAGTGGTGGCGTGAGGGGGAATGGACGGCGGTTGATTCGTGGGCACAGTCGAGCATGTTAAACATTGAAGTTGTGCCAATGAGGCGGTGTTAGAAGCCTGAATATACTAAGAAAGTGGGAGTTCGAGGGCCGGAACTGCGATTTCCATAAGTTCGGCAGTATGTCGTTCATTTGCATCGGGCGGAGGGTCGACTCCAACAGCGGAGGTACGCTCCTCGGGCTGCATGTTGGTAAACGGCGACTTAGAACGTGGGAAAATGACTCGAGGCCCACGAGTGCGCATGAGACAATGTAACCTGTCACCATGCTCGACTATGAGAGTCAAGACTGCAATGGCCCGAGCTGATAGGCAAGCGCAAATTAGATAGCGTATGTGCTCTTCGGTTGCACCGGCTTAAGGGTTGCCGCATGGTAGTGCTGTCGGCCGCGGGAGGCTTGGAGCGTTGCTCGAGCCGTTACCCCAGTCCGCGAGGAATACCTCGAGGCATGGTTCGGACGCGTCGCTTTATACTTAAGCTTATCCACTAGGGTGTGCCTTCTGTCACATGTGGAAGTAAAGTCTGCAATGGACATCTAGATTTGAAGCAATTTGACTATATACTCCGCCCGGGAGACCACATGGACTCTGCCGGGCAGAGAATCTGAGCTTTGCTATATAATAGGGCACGACGCCCTCGTATCATCTTTTAGACATACGTGAAATATGGGGTTTTTTGTATCAAATATAGGCGAAAGGAGGGCCGGATGACAGCGCGTCTAGACCCTCGCTAATTGCCGTGTTGGCGAAGCTGTCCAAGAAGGCATAGCAGCCTATGTGGAGGTACTCTTTGTACCCCGCTTGAGATCTCCGGTCGTTAAGGTAACGCGGCGAGTCGTCCGTTAGAGCCTAGAGGCGGGGCTCGTCAATGTCGCGTGGGGGGCGTTCCAAGCCGGCGGGAATAACTTTTCCGTACGCGGAGAATTCGACGATTCCGGGCTCGATAAGCTCGGACTCGTCGTTCATCATGTCGTTACGTGTCTCTTGGGCCGCCTTACCACCCTCAACCGCAGTGGTGGCGTGAGGGGGAATGGACGGCGGTTGATTCGTGGGCACAGTCGAGCATGTTAAACATTGAAGTTGTGCCAATGAGGCGGTGTTAGAAGCCTGAATATACTAAGAAAGTGGGAGTTCGAGGGCCGGAACTGCGATTTCCATAAGTTCGGCAGTATGTCGTTCATTTGCATCGGGCGGAGGGTCGACTCCAACAGCGGAGGTACGCTCCTCGGGCTGCATGTTGGTAAACGGCGACTTAGAACGTGGGAAAATGACTCGAGGCCCACGAGTGCGCATGAGACAATGTAACCTGTCACCATGCTCGACTATGAGAGTCAAGACTGCAATGGCCCGAGCCTGATAGGCAAGCGCAAATTAGATAGCGTATGTGCTCTTCGGTTGCACCGGCTTAAGGGTTGCCGCATGGTAGTGTTGTCGGCCGCGGGAGGCTTGGAGCGTTGCTCGAGCCGTTACCCCAGTCCGCGAGGAATACCTCGAGGCATGGTTCGGACGCGTCGCTTTATACTTAAGCTTATCCACTAGGGTGTGCCTTCTGTCACATGTGGAAGTAAAGTCTGCAATGGACATCTAGATTTGAAGCAATTTGACTATATACTCCGCCCGGGAGACCACATGGACTCTGCCGGGCAGAGAATCTGAGCTTTGCTATATAATAGGGCACGACGCCCTCGTATCATCTTTTAGACATACGTGAAATATGGGGTTTTTTGTATCAAATATAGGCGAAAGGAGGGCCGGATGACAGCGCGTCTAGACCCTCGCTAATTGCCGTGTTGGCGAAGCTGTCCAAGAAGGCATAGCAGCCTATGTGGAGGTACTCTTTGTACCCCGCTTGAGATCTCCGGTCGTTAAGGTAACGCGGCGAGTCGTCCGTTAGAGCCTAGAGGCGGGGCTCGTCAATGTCGCGTGGGGGGCGTTCCAAGCCGGCGGGAATAACTTTTCCGTACGCGGAGAATTCGACGATTCCGGGCTCGATAAGCTCGGACTCGTCGTTCATCATGTCGTTACGTGTCTCTTGGGCCGCCTTACCACCCTCAACCGCAGTGGTGGCGTGAGGGGGAATGGACGGCGGTTGATTCGTGGGCACAGTCGAGCATGTTAAACATTGAAGTTGTGCCAATGAGGCGGTGTTAGAAGCCTGAATATACTAAGAAAGTGGGAGTTCGAGGGCCGGAACTGCGATTTCCATAAGTTCGGCAGTATGTCGTTCATTTGCATCGGGCGGAGGGTCGACTCCAACAGCGGAGGTACGCTCCTCGGGCTGCATGTTGGTAAACGGCGACTTAGAACGTGGGAAAATGACTCGAGGCCCACGAGTGCGCATGAGACAATGTAACCTGTCACCATGCTCGACTATGAGAGTCAAGACTGCAATGGCCCGAGCCTGATAGGCAAGCGCAAATTAGATAGCGTATGTGCTCTTCGGTTGCACCGGCTTAAGGGTTGCCGCATGGTAGTGTTGTCGGCCGCGGGAGGCTTGGAGCGTTGCTCGAGCCGTTACCCCAGTCCGCGAGGAATACCTCGAGGCATGGTTCGGACGCGTCGCTTTATACTTAAGCTTATCCACTAGGGTGTGCCTTCTGTCACATGTGGAAGTAAAGTCTGCAATGGACATCTAGATTTGAAGCAATTTGACTATATACTCCGCCCGGGAGACCACATGGACTCTGCCGGGCAGAGAATCTGAGCTTTGCTATATAATAGGGCACGACGCCCTCGTATCATCTTTTAGACATACGTGAAATATGGGGTTTTTTGTATCAAATATAGGCGAAAGGAGGGCCGGATGACAGCGCGTCTAGACCCTCGCTAATTGCCGTGTTGGCGAAGCTGTCCAAGAAGGCATAGCAGCCTATGTGGAGGTACTCTTTGTACCCCGCTTGAGATCTCCGGTCGTTAAGGTAACGCGGCGAGTCGTCCGTTAGAGCCTAGAGGCGGGGCTCGTCAATGTCGCGTGGGGGGCGTTCCAAGCCGGCGGGAATAACTTTTCCGTACGCGGAGAATTCGACGATTCCGGGCTCGATAAGCTCGGACTCGTCGTTCATCATGTCGTTACGTGTCTCTTGGGCCGCCTTACCACCCTCAACCGCAGTGGTGGCGTGAGGGGGAATGGACGGCGGTTGATTCGTGGGCACAGTCGAGCATGTTAAACATTGAAGTTGTGCCAATGAGGCGGTGTTAGAAGCCTGAATATACTAAGAAAGTGGGAGTTCGAGGGCCGGAACTGCGATTTCCATAAGTTCGGCAGTATGTCGTTCATTTGCATCGGGCGGAGGGTCGACTCCAACAGCGGAGGTACGCTCCTCGGGCTGCATGTTGGTAAACGGCGACTTAGAACGTGGGAAAATGACTCGAGGCCCACGAGTGCGCATGAGACAATGTAACCTGTCACCATGCTCGACTATGAGAGTCAAGACTGCAATGGCCCGAGCCTGATAGGCAAGCGCAAATTAGATAGCGTATGTGCTCTTCGGTTGCACCGGCTTAAGGGTTGCCGCATGGTAGTGTTGTCGGCCGCGGGAGGCTTGGAGCGTTGCTCGAGCCGTTACCCCAGTCCGCGAGGAATACCTCGAGGCATGGTTCGGACGCGTCGCTTTATACTTAAGCTTATCCACTAGGGTGTGCCTTCTGTCACATGTGGAAGTAAAGTCTGCAATGGACATCTAGATTTGAAGCAATTTGACTATATACTCCGCCCGGGAGACCACATGGACTCTGCCGGGCAGAGAATCTGAGCTTTGCTATATAATAGGGCACGACGCCCTCGTATCATCTTTTAGACATACGTGAAATATGGGGTTTTTTGTATCAAATATAGGCGAAAGGAGGGCCGGATGACAGCGCGTCTAGACCCTCGCTAATTGCCGTGTTGGCGAAGCTGTCCAAGAAGGCATAGCAGCCTATGTGGAGGTACTCTTTGTACCCCGCTTGAGATCTCCGGTCGTTAAGGTAACGCGGCGAGTCGTCCGTTAGAGCCTAGAGGCGGGGCTCGTCAATGTCGCGTGGGGGGCGTTCCAAGCCGGCGGGAATAACTTTTCCGTACGCGGAGAATTCGACGATTCCGGGCTCGATAAGCTCGGACTCGTCGTTCATCATGTCGTTACGTGTCTCTTGGGCCGCCTTACCACCCTCAACCGCAGTGGTGGCGTGAGGGGGAATGGACGGCGGTTGATTCGTGGGCACAGTCGAGCATGTTAAACATTGAAGTTGTGCCAATGAGGCGGTGTTAGAAGCCTGAATATACTAAGAAAGTGGGAGTTCGAGGGCCGGAACTGCGATTTCCATAAGTTCGGCAGTATGTCGTTCATTTGCATCGGGCGGAGGGTCGACTCCAACAGCGGAGGTACGCTCCTCGGGCTGCATGTTGGTAAACGGCGACTTAGAACGTGGGAAAATGACTCGAGGCCCACGAGTGCGCATGAGACAATGTAACCTGTCACCATGCTCGACTATGAGAGTCAAGACTGCAATGGCCCGAGTCTGATAGGCAAGCGCAAATTAGATAGCGTATGTGCTCTTCGGTTGCACCGGCTTAAGGGTTGCCGCATGGTAGTGCTGTCGGCCGCGGGAGGCTTGGAGCGTTGCTCGAGCCGTTACCCCAGTCCGCGAGGAATACCTCGAGGCATGGTTCGGACGCGTCGCTTTATACTTAAGCTTATCCACTAGGGTGTGCCTTCTGTCACATGTGGAAGTAAAGTCTGCAATGGACATCTAGATTTGAAGCAATTTGACTATATACTCCGCCCGGGAGACCACATGGACTCTGCCGGGCAGAGAATCTGAGCTTTGCTATATAATAGGGCACGACGCCCTCGTATCATCTTTTAGACATACGTGAAATATGGGGTTTTTTGTATCAAATATAGGCGAAAGGAGGGCCGGATGACAGCGCGTCTAGACCCTCGCTAATTGCCGTGTTGGCGAAGCTGTCCAAGAAGGCATAGCAGCCTATGTGGAGGTACTCTTTGTACCCCGCTTGAGATCTCCGGTCGTTAAGGTAACGCGGCGAGTCGTCCGTTAGAGCCTAGAGGCGGGGCTCGTCAATGTCGCGTGGGGGGCGTTCCAAGCCGGCGGGAATAACTTTTCCGTACGCGGAGAATTCGACGATTCCGGGCTCGATAAGCTCGGACTCGTCGTTCATCATGTCGTTACGTGTCTCTTGGGCCGCCTTACCACCCTCAACCGCAGTGGTGGCGTGAGGGGGAATGGACGGCGGTTGATTCGTGGGCACAGTCGAGCATGTTAAACATTGAAGTTGTGCCAATGAGGCGGTGTTAGAAGCCTGAATATACTAAGAAAGTGGGAGTTCGAGGGCCGGAACTGCGATTTCCATAAGTTCGGCAGTATGTCGTTCATTTGCATCGGGCGGAGGGTCGACTCCAACAGCGGAGGTACGCTCCTCGGGCTGCATGTTGGTAAACGGCGACTTAGAACGTGGGAAAATGACTCGAGGCCCACGAGTGCGCATGAGACAATGTAACCTGTCACCATGCTCGACTATGAGAGTCAAGACTGCAATGGCCCGAGCCTGATAGGCAAGCGCAAATTAGATAGCGTATGTGCTCTTCGGTTGCACCGGCTTAAGGGTTGCCGCATGGTAGTGTTGTCGGCCGCGGGAGGCTTGGAGCGTTGCTCGAGCCGTTACCCCAGTCCGCGAGGAATACCTCGAGGCATGGTTCGGACGCGTCGCTTTATACTTAAGCTTATCCACTAGGGTGTGCCTTCTGTCACATGTGGAAGTAAAGTCTGCAATGGACATCTAGATTTGAAGCAATTTGACTATATACTCCGCCCGGGAGACCACATGGACTCTGCCGGGCAGAGAATCTGAGCTTTGCTATATAATAGGGCACGACGCCCTCGTATCATCTTTTAGACATACGTGAAATATGGGGTTTTTTGTATCAAATATAGGCGAAAGGAGGGCCGGATGACAGCGCGTCTAGACCCTCGCTAATTGCCGTGTTGGCGAAGCTGTCCAAGAAGGCATAGCAGCCTATGTGGAGGTACTCTTTGTACCCCGCTTGAGATCTCCGGTCGTTAAGGTAACGCGGCGAGTCGTCCGTTAGAGCCTAGAGGCGGGGCTCGTCAATGTCGCGTGGGGGGCGTTCCAAGCCGGCGGGAATAACTTTTCCGTACGCGGAGAATTCGACGATTCCGGGCTCGATAAGCTCGGACTCGTCGTTCATCATGTCGTTACGTGTCTCTTGGGCCGCCTTACCACCCTCAACCGCAGTGGTGGCGTGAGGGGGAATGGACGGCGGTTGATTCGTGGGCACAGTCGAGCATGTTAAACATTGAAGTTGTGCCAATGAGGCGGTGTTAGAAGCCTGAATATACTAAGAAAGTGGGAGTTCGAGGGCCGGAACTGCGATTTCCATAAGTTCGGCAGTATGTCGTTCATTTGCATCGGGCGGAGGGTCGACTCCAACAGCGGAGGTACGCTCCTCGGGCTGCATGTTGGTAAACGGCGACTTAGAACGTGGGAAAATGACTCGAGGCCCACGAGTGCGCATGAGACAATGTAACCTGTCACCATGCTCGACTATGAGAGTCAAGACTGCAATGGCCCGAGTCTGATAGGCAAGCGCAAATTAGATAGCGTATGTGCTCTTCGGTTGCACCGGCTTAAGGGTTGCCGCATGGTAGTGCTGTCGGCCGCGGGAGGCTTGGAGCGTTGCTCGAGCCGTTACCCCAGTCCGCGAGGAATACCTCGAGGCATGGTTCGGACGCGTCGCTTTATACTTAAGCTTATCCACTAGGGTGTGCCTTCTGTCACATGTGGAAGTAAAGTCTGCAATGGACATCTAGATTTGAAGCAATTTGACTATATACTCCGCCCGGGAGACCACATGGACTCTGCCGGGCAGAGAATCTGAGCTTTGCTATATAATAGGGCACGACGCCCTCGTATCATCTTTTAGACATACGTGAAATATGGGGTTTTTTGTATCAAATATAGGCGAAAGGAGGGCCGGATGACAGCGCGTCTAGACCCTCGCTAATTGCCGTGTTGGCGAAGCTGTCCAAGAAGGCATAGCAGCCTATGTGGAGGTACTCTTTGTACCCCGCTTGAGATCTCCGGTCGTTAAGGTAACGCGGCGAGTCGTCCGTTAGAGCCTAGAGGCGGGGCTCGTCAATGTCGCGTGGGGGGCGTTCCAAGCCGGCGGGAATAACTTTTCCGTACGCGGAGAATTCGACGATTCCGGGCTCGATAAGCTCGGACTCGTCGTTCATCATGTCGTTACGTGTCTCTTGGGCCGCCTTACCACCCTGAACCGCAGTGGTGGCGTGAGGGGGAATGGACGGCGGTTGATTCGTGGGCACAGTCGAGCATGTTAAACATTGAAGTTGTGCCAATGAGGCGGTGTTAGAAGCCTGAATATACTAAGAAAGTGGGAGTTCGAGGGCCGGAACTGCGATTTCCATAAGTTCGGCAGTATGTCGTTCATTTGCATCGGGCGGAGGGTCGACTCCAACAGCGGAGGTACGCTCCTCGGGCTGCATGTTGGTAAACGGCGACTTAGAACGTGGGAAAATGACTCGAGGCCCACGAGTGCGCATGAGACGATGTAACTTGTCACCATGCTCGACTATGAGAGTCAAGACTGCAATGGCCCGAGCATGATAGGCAAGCGCAAATTAGATAGCGTATGTGCTCTTCGGTTGCACCGGCTTAAGGGTTGCCGCATGGTAGTGTTGTCGGCCGCGGGAGGCTTGGAGCGTTGCTCGAGCCGTTACCCCAGTCCGCGAGGAATACCTCGAGGCATGGTTCGGACGCGTCGCTTTATACTTAAGCTTATCCACTAGGGTGTGCCTTCTGTCACATGTGGAAGTAAAGTCTGCAATGGACATCTAGATTTGAAGCAATTTGACTATATACTCCGCCCGGGAGACCACATGGACTCTGCCGGGCAGAGAATCTGAGCTTTGCTATATAATAGGGCACGACGGGCGCCCGCCGGGGCTTTTGAAAAAAATAATTTCTGTGCACTACCGGCGCCAAGATCTCCCGCTCGGCCCGTCCGATATGTTTTTCGCGTACAGATACTCCTAGATACAGCCTTACTTTTAGGAGTGGGACCTGTACTACGGCAGCGTTTGATGGCGAGGAGGGTACGGCCGGATCAGCGGTGGGAGGCGGGTGTTGGAGCTGGTGGTGGCCAGCCGGGAAGCAGCGCCAGGAAAGGGCGCTCGCTAGCTATCGACCAGCCCTGTGCCGGTCGAACCTTGCCGAGGGGTGAGGCAAGACATGGCACAGGACGGTGGCTAGTCGCAGACGGAGGAGCGGCTACAGGAGGCGGCGGCGATCCTCAGGATCAGCCGCCGCCGAAAAGCCCTGTACGGAGGGCTTTTTTCGGAAACTAAAACAATGTCCGTACCCGGCGTCGAGCTAGTCGGGGAGCAGCACCAGGGTAGGGCGCTCACTAGCGCGCCGCTACGTCGTCCAGCGTCATCTCCCGGGGGGAGGAGTCAGCTGGGACGGCAAGGAGGACAGTCGCGATGGGAGGAGCGACACGATCTGGCGGCGACGACCCTTTGGGTCGGCGCCGCCGGAAAACCCGGCACGGAGGGTTTTTGCTTAATTCCGGGCGCCCGCGGCCCGCCGGATCCGGCCACGGTGACCTGCCCCCCCCCCTCTTCGACACCCACTACCCCGACAGACCTTCATACTCCTAGGAGTCCTTGAGCGTGGGCCCGGGTGAGCGCGGAGGCCCCCGCTCAAGAAAAGGCTGCTCGGTGGACGCGCGATCAGAGGGGGGAGGGTACGGCCACAGGCCGGAAAACCGACAGGTACCCGGGTACCAGACAGAGAAAAAACCGAGGAAATGGGCGGGGAAAATTCAGGCGCGGAGGCAGGAGCGCTAGTTTTTTCTATGTCTGTGTGTCTCGGTCCCCCCCACCTGCCCTCGAGGTGATGGGGGACCTCGACACGGAGGACCGCCGCGTCGGTGGACGCGGCACGACCTTGGGGCGGGGTTTACGGGATGGAGCGGCGGGATCGACGAGCGACCGCGCGAGGAGGGGTTTTTTGCCAGCCTTTCCCCTCCTTCCTTCGGCAAGACCGAAGTCACGCGGGAGCTAGATTAGGCTGGCCCGTCGTCCCTCCCGAACGCCGACCGGCCTAGGCCGGTCGACACCCCGGTTCGGCGGGAGCGGGCCGTGCATCGTGAAGGTCGAGCAGCAGTTTAGTTTTGCATTTCTAGACAAGTGGATTTATTTTTAGATCTGTTTTTCTTGATTACAAAATTATTACGCTGTTACTGCTTAGGTGGGGGGACTGTGGCAATTACTGAGGTTGCTTACAGTTATATAACTCCCGAGGAACGTCGAGACACACATTGCAGATAGGTGTGCCGATAAGAAATGAACCTGGTCGGAGAGACCCGGGCCCAACTTGCTAATAAGTCCTGTATGGCGAAGTAGAGTGGCCCGTGAGACGACACTCGGTCCAGTTTGCCGGGACATGTTGTGAACAATTTCAATTTCAATTAGGGCACGACGCCCTCGTATCATCTTTTAGACATACGTGAAATATGGGGTTTTTTGTATCAAATAGGCGAAAGGAGGGCCGGATGACAGCGCGTCTAGACCCTCGCTAATTGCCGTGTTGGCGAAGCCGTCCAAGAAGGCATAGCAGCCTATGTGGAGGTACTCTTTGCAAACCCTGAACATCGAAAATTCGTGACTCCCTTGCGAGTCACCTACTAGGAGCTACTATTTATAGCCTGTCTAGCGCGAGTGATTCATATGCGCGCATCTTGCACGAAAGCTCACTACTCTTCTAAGTATTATTTTCGATACTATAATGTACTGAAACTATTATTCTCCTTAATAAATTATCGGCTTCCTAAATATAGGTATTTTTGTGCCTCTAAGAGGAGTACTATGTGCCTTTGCGTGTCTTTGAAAAACTAGGTTTGCTTTTAGCTACGCCATTCGCAAAACTAACATTTTATTTGACACTATTGCACATAAGGGATGAAAGTTACACGGGTGGCAGGTTCCTGCCGCGTTGTACAGTCAGGACTCGACGGCGCCAAAAGGTAATCGTCGTGCATGAAGTCTCCCAAATGACTCCATTGTAGAGGTTTTTGTTATTAGGTATAGTAGTATTTCTCCGTGTATCGGCGGCGGAAGTCACGGGCGCGGGCCATAACCGAGGAGGTGGTGGTCCAAATGAAGCGTTCAAGGCACGTTGGACTCGTCGAGACGAGAGCTACACAACGGTGTGTCTCTTGTCTAGATCTCGGGTGCTTATGGGTACCGTGAAAACCACCAATCGGGAGCAATTGTGCAAACCGGACGTTGTACGGGAAGTTGGTGCTCTAATCCAGGTTTAGGGTTTATGGAAAGCACACCCTTGCCGATGCGAGACCAACCTTGGGTATTTCGACAAGATAACGAACCCGCTCACACAGCTAAAACTACCCAAGCGTGGCTGCACAGCCAGTCGGATTTCAAAGCGACTACTTGGCCGCCGACCTGCCCGGAGCAGTGGGTTTGTTTAAGGATGACCCCCTACCTATCGAAATTGCACAAAAGTGCATGTTTACGCCGCGGTAGCTAAATGGGGAAAAGCCAACGTGTTCGCCTCAACGGGCATCACGGCATTCAAGAGCGAGAGCAAGGGTGTGACTGCCAAGGTCTATGTGAACTTGTTGGTAGAGATCCTCATCCCGGCATGGCGACAACTTTAGGAATGCCGCTGCGAGACCAACCTTGGGAATTTCAACAAGATAACGCACTCGCTCACACCGCTAAAACTACCCAAGCGTGGTTGCACAACCAGTCGGATTTCAGAGTGACTGATAGGCCGCCGACCTGCCCGGATGAGTCGTGGATAGAAGACGTTTGGGGCATCGTGGCAAAGCATTTGCAAGCGAGGACAGATTTGATTTCTAAAAACTTCAAGGACGCGGATTTCGAATAGTGGGAAAAATTACCACTGTCGGCCATGTGAGCATTGTACACGTCGATTCGGCGCAGGCTGAGAGCTTGCCATGCTAAGAAGGCGGGAGCAACAAATATTTACATGTGCTAAGCCGTTGCGTGGAAAGTTTCACAAAAATAACGTAGTGAAAACCACCGGAGCCCATCCCCACACTCTTCCCATAAAGTCCGTTACTAGCGGCACGCGTTTGATTGCCCGCCACGCACAGCCGCGATGGCCATGCAGTTCGATTGGGGGGTAGAGTAACGACTTTCGAACAACACACCACGGCGCGTTGCTCAATGACGTGAGCACCTCTATCGGCACGCTCCGAATATTGAGGGCACACAATATTGGATTAGCGGCACATATTTTGCGGGCCGAAATTTGTGCATGTGCAGGTTATGCACGCCTACATGCGTGGCACGGTACACGTAGTGTCGCGACAAGCCGGGAGACTACTCGACATTGGGCTCTCGGCATGTTTGCACAACTGCACAAGTATCCGCCGAGTGTGTTTCGCCCGGCTCTCTACATAGCGAAGCCTAAGAACCCCCACAAGAACGCGTGATGGTGTGATCAGCCGCGCCACGTCATGCAACGACTGTTCGAACTTCATGCGTCACCGCGTGTGGAACAGCAGGCCGCCCGCACCGATTCTCATCATGTTACGTTGCTACGACGAGGTACAAGTTTTTAATAAATTGAAATATGTAGTTTGCACGGAAAGGTTTAAACAAATTAAAAATAATCTTACAAGAAAAAGCAGTGGAGGCCACCAAGCAAAAAGAATAAAATAGAAAAAAACCTAAGCCAGAAGAACAAGATGGCATGCCAAAGCACCAGCACTGCCCTCCTAAAAAGCGTCGCGGAGATAGGAACCCATAGTGCCATGAAGAGCAGCAGAAAGACGTTGCATGAATTCACGTCGCACATCCCCCAAAAAACGCCGAAACGGAACAGAAGTAGATCGACGAAAAAAAAATGCTGCATACGGACATAATTGTTAGAGCGTAAGGAACGAGAGTCAGCGGCACCCATGCGAGTGAAGCGACGAACAACCACCAAAATAGACAAGCGATCGACTCAGCCGCCATCGGCGCCAACCGGCCCCCATCCTCCATGGCGAAGGGATAATAGTCGTAGACCGACTGAACCGAAGGCGTGCCAAGCAAAGCGGAAGTGCGGAGGTCCGCATCAAGTTTGCCTTGTTGAGCTCCCAATGCAAGGCTGCCAGGGAGTGGGAGGCTAGCACCTATACGAGGAACATTGGTGTTCGTGCGAGCACTTGTAACCGTCACATCAACAACAAGATGACGGTGCGGAGCCATGAAGTCCAACCAAACCACATCCCCAAGACGGTCACGTGAAGCTCCCGACCGAATACAGCGGACCCGCAACCGCAAGTCCCGGCCCTTAGTAGCCCCCGCTTCAAGCATGAACTCTTCAAGCACGTGGACAAAACGGTCGTGGAGTTGAATGATATACCAAGAGCACGGGCACCGGGGGATATGGTCCATGAGCATAGCGGTTGTTGAGCGCTCACCCGATGTTGTGAGACCACTCGCCCTCTAGCAGGACGAGCGGCATCTTGGGCCCATTCTCTGGATCGTTTCCTAGTGGAAGGAATAATAGAGTGGATGATTGGAAGAGGGGTTCTTGTTACAATTCTACCGATAAACGGTAACCCGAGTGACTCCCTGGCAAATGTGCCGGCCGCTAAATTTATAGGCGTCCGGTCGAAGGTACCAGAAAGCCACCAATTCCAATTTGGTGTGCTGTGCTACTTCTAATCTAAACTATTAATATTACTATAGATTATTATCTTCTCGCAGCACAGCGACGCTATAGACATCTCTGGAGACTTCACCTCTAGCTAATTCTAGAACCGGTGCGGGTATAATTATTCATCATCCCACGCTTCCGGTACTGGTACTAAATATTCTATTTCTACAAAAATTCTAATATGACGAGCTCACTCCTGTCGTCGCTATACTCGTCATGTGACCCTATCGCTATATACAATTTATTATCATCCTAATCCTGTATCCATAGATACGTAGCTGCTATTTCGAGGAAATACCACTATTATTCAGCATCAGCAGATGACATTACTCGCTTATGGTCAGATTGATTTGAATCTAGAGGTTTGCATATCCAATATCATGTGTACGGGACAGTAACTCTAGCGGTTACTGTTACCGTTAATATCGGCGCGTCTCACCTGCAGGGCAACCACCTTGCCCGAGCAGTTAGACGCAGCCAACGACCAACGACTTCCCCAACGGTCAGCTCTAGCTAGCCCGTGCCTTATAAGCCGTAGCTAGCCACGAGCCTAGGCACTCTCTGCTTTCGCGCTCAGCCAATCTAGGCTTCGCGCGAATGCAGTCTCGACTCTAGTAGTCGAGCAGGGTGTCAGTTTTACCTTTTCGTCCCATGCGCACTCGAGCGTCACGCGACACTTCCCCTCGTTCAGCCACGCAGTTCCCCAATATGCAGCCTGAGCAGTCTACGTCCGCCGCAGCGGCCGACCCTCACGCTACTACACTCGAACAACGCACAGCCGAACAGATTCGTACGGCAGTTTTGGCATCGGAGCAACGGATTACTGAGCAGTTTTTGGCGGCTAACGCTGCCTTACTCGCCCAGCTTCGGCAGACGACAGCCACACCTGCTACTACTGATCAACAGCAGTCCATTCCCACCGACGCGACCACAGCGACGGAGGGTGGTAAGGCGGCCCCCGAGCCACCTATCGACCTGCTCGACGACGAACCCGACCCCTCCGCGGCCGATTTCGTCGACTTCACCTACTACGGCGAAGTCATCCCAGCCGGCCTCGAACGTCCCCCTCGCGACGTCGAAGAGCTACGTCTGTGGACAATCACGGACGACACCGCCCGCGCTCTAAGCGACAAACGCACCCAGGCAGCCTACGACGAGTACCTACACATCGGGTGCTATGCCTTCTTCGACAGCTGCGCCAACGCGGCAATTGGCGAGGCTCTGGACACGCTGTCGCACGGCACACCTTTACCGACAGAGCAGGCGGCAGCGATTACCCTCATCCGAGCGGGTCATCACACCCACATGGCGACGGAGGAGGCCGCCCGTACTAGATTGGGCTTCCTCCGCCTCACCAAGGGCGGACAAACGAGCACGGATGCGGACCGCGTCTTTGCCGAACTCGCCCACGAGCGCTTTTGCCGACCGCGCCCTACCGCGGTCTCCGGCACATTGGATGCGCTTCGCCAAGCGTTCGTCGACCGCACGCTGGAAGTCAGCCTACACGCCGCCAGCAAGGCCGCCGCCGGAGCTGCCTTTGCGAGAGTCACACCATACAAACCTCCCGGCCCCGACGCGCGAGCCCGCAAGGCCGCCGCCGACAAACGCAAAGCTGCAGCAGCAGCATCAGCGGCAGCCCGCACTACCCCGCCACCCAAGCCGACCGACCCGGCTAAACCCTCAACCAATAAATGACGGTGTGGCCCGCCGCGCCGATTCCTGCTCCCCGACGTCTTCCTACATGCGCCACCGCGTGCGTCGAAGATGGCGGGAGTGGGAGCGCATCGGCGCGAGCGGCCAAGTCCTAAACTGGATCCGCCATGGCGTCCGCGTGAAGTTCAAGCAAGGCCTACGCCCCAAGCCCTTCAACCACGGCATCTCTATGCTCGACGCGACACCGGCCCAACTCGAGTTTCTAAACTCGGAGCTTCCCCGCTTCGAGGCTTGCGGTGCTTGGGAGCGGGCGGACAACCCTCGCTACGTCTCCCGGATGTTTTTAGTTCCAAAACCCGGGTGCAACCAATGGCGTTTGATTATCGACCTTCGGGAACTCAACCGTTATTGCTCGACCTTCACCATGACATGCGAGACGCTCAAGCACCTACGTCACCTCTCGCGTCCGGGCGACTACTTCGTCTCCCTCGACCTTGCCGACGGGTACTACATCCTTGGCATCCGGGAGGAAGACCCAGACTTCTTCACGGTCAACTACCGCGGCACGCTATGGCGCCTAGCATGCCTTCCCATGGGCTGGTCGGGTTCGGCTTACTACTTTTGCAAGCTCACTCAGGTGTTCACAAACCACCAACGACGCCCCCCGCAACCGATGCCGGCGACTACTTCCCCCCACAGTCGCCGCCCTACAAAGCGCTTCCTCCGAAACGCGCGATGGCGTGGGACCCGGCTACTCCCCTACATGGACGACTTCCTTTTCCTTGCCGACTCCTACGCGGACGCCCTCCTACTACGACAGCGCGTCCAAGCCCTCCTCGACACCCTCGGCCTCGAGCGCAACCCCAAGAAAGGCGTTTGGACACCGACTCAAGTGGGCGACCATTTGGGATTAACGGTGGACCTCCAACACGGCATGTTTCGCGCCCCGCCCGCAAAGCTCCACCAACTCGCGCAACAAGCCTCGTCCCTACTCGGACGAGCCGCTTCCAACGCCCGATGGCTTCCTACACGCCACCTTGCAGCTTTCGCCGGAAAAGCGCAGTTCCTCTACCTCGCAATCGCCCCCGCGCGCTTCTTTTTGCGCGAACTCCACGACGTGTTAGCCACACGGGTTGGGTGGGGCGGACGCGTCCGCCTCACCCACCAATTACGCCGAGACCTCGAGTGGTGGCGCACGGTCCCCACTCAACACAACGGCCGGTCCATCTACAAGCCTATCGAGACCGCCTACCTCCACGCCGACTCGAGCGCCTACGGTTGGGGTGCCGTTCTAAACGAGGACTCCAACTATCAAGCCCGGGGCTTTTGGAGCGCTACTGACCGCCATCAACACATTACGTGGAAGGAACTTCGAGCGGTGCGACACGCGGTGGAATCTTTTCTACCCCAACTCCGAGGCCGGCAAGTCCTCCTACACGAGGACAACACGGCGGTAGTCGCCGCCCTCACCAAGCTCACCTCGCGCTCGCCCGCCATGATGGCCGAAATCCGTCGCCTATGGTACCTCCTCGACAGCAACGACATCAACATCCGGCCGCGCTACATCCGCTCGGCGGCCAACATATGGGCCGACAAGCTAAGCCGCGAGTTGGACTACGAAGACTGGCAGCTCAACCCCCGTATTTTCACCCACCTGCAACGCCGGTGGGGGCCTCACACGATCGACCGTTTCGCGTCTATGCTCAACGCGCAGCTCCCCCGCTTCAACGCCCGCTGGCGCGACCCACTATGCGAGGACGTCGACAGCCTCCGCCTATCCGACGACGCGTGGCGCTGAGAAAACAACTACTGCAACCCTCCCTGGTCGGCCCTCCCTGCCCTCGCCGCCAAGCTCGCCCAATCACAAGCCTCGGCCACGGTCATCGCCCCCTTTTGGCCCAACAAACCGTGGTACCACGCGTTCGCTCAATTGGCCACCGCCACGCTACACTTCCCAGCGGCACGCGACCTATTCTTTCCCGGCAGGCGCGGCAAGCCCGAGGGGGTCGGGCCTCCCGCGTGGAGCATCGTGGCCTTTCGTCTCTAACCCCTTCGTGGCTCTACACCCGACGCGGTGCGATCGGACGGGCGCTTCGCCCGGTACAGTTAAACGCCCCTGTACATCGCGTGCCTCCTCTGCGTACAATGCCACCCCGCTATGGCCTACGCCTCGAAGCAGCACCGGCGCCCTGGGCCGCCAATCTGGCTGAAAATTTCCAAGACCTCCTAGGAACCGACAAGCTAGGGGTTACGGCGGTTGCTCTACTCAGCAACTCCCTCGCGCCCTCGACGTGCTCCAGCTACGACAACGCGCTGCGGCAATTTTTTATTTTTTGCACAGAGGAAAATATAGACCCCCTACGGGCCACTCCCGCTACCATGGTACGCTACACCGCGTGGCTAGCCCTGCTCGGCACGGTCGCCGCAAGCTCCCTGCAACCCTACTTCTCTGCTGTCAACAAGTTCTTTCGAGACCACTAGCGCCAATCTATTGCGGTGGGCGACCTCCTGGCGGACGCCCGGCGTGGCCTCGAAATGCTGCAGCACCGCCTCATCCCCGCCACCACGCGCCTTCCTCTACCCGCGCCCGTCGCCCTGAACATCTTACAGGCCGCCGACACGCTGCACCTCACCCTTCCGTGGACACCCGCAGCGCTCTCCCAACTGCAACGTTTTCGAGCTTGCCTCGCGGTGTGCGTCAATTACACCTTTTTCTGCCGGGCCGAAACTGGCGCCCGTTGCCAAACAGGCGACCTAACCGTCGACAGACCTTCGCAGCAAATCTGCTTGTTCATTAGGAAATCTAAAGGCGACCAGCGCCGCGACGCCAGCGAAAAACAAGTTATCGCTATCCCTATCTCCGCCAACCCCGTCCTGGCGGACCTGCTCGACTATTACACAGCACAAAGAACTACCTTCTGCAAAAAATTCTACAGCAAGCCACCCCCGCTCGCTTTCTGGAGTTTCTCACCTGCAGAACCCTCCGCCGATTGGGGTGCCGCGTCCACCATCTCCACCTGGCTCTCCCTCGCCCTCCTCACAGTCCACGCGTCCGCACCCGCCGGCTTTAAATGGACGTCGCACAGCCTACGGAAAGGCGCGGCGTCCGCTGCCAGCTGCATCGGCGCGCCCCTCCCCGTAATCAAATTTATGGGTGGCTGGGCCAAGAACAGCTATGTGACCGAAGGCAAATATATTGACCCCACCATGACCCCATCACCTGCTGCTTGGCGGTTCTTCGGCTGGCTCACTCCGTCCCCCCCGCAACACTAATTCTGGCTGTGCAAGCCTTTGGCTTTAGGTTACTGGCAAAACGTGCCCTAGGGTAAATGGTCAGATTGATTTGAATCTAGAGGTTTGCATATCCAATATCATGTGTACGGGACAGTAACTCTAGCGGTTACCGTTACCGTTAATATCGGCGCGTCTCACTTGCAGGGCAACCACCTTGCCCGAGCAGTTTGACGCCGACAAAGCCAACGACCAACGACTTCCCCAACGGTCAGCTCTAGCTAGCCCGTGCCTTATAAGCCGTAGCTAGCCACGAGCCTAGGCACTCTCTGCTTTCGCGCTCAGCCAATCTAGGCTTCGCGCGAACCCACCCACCCATCCCTATAATCCTGCGCTAATTGACCCCCAGACCCTGTATGTGGGTGTCTTTTGGCCAAATTGTAAGCAAGCTGAAATCTTTGGCAAAACGTGCCCTAGGGTAAATACTAATAATCTTCCAGCGTCATCGTCGTAGCCTATGACTATTATAGTACATCATTATCAGTACATGTACGTCCACAGTTATCGGTTATCTGTGAACGTTATCTGTGAATATGTATAGTGCCCTAATGTAGGCAAGCGCTATACAAGCAGCAGGCCTGCGGGCTACTGCGCACTCTGTCTGTAACCATCACACACAGCGGCTCGGCGCCTGCTCCAGCCGACTCACCCCTGCACTCACCCATGCTCCGATAAGAGGTTATGGGCCCTCAGACGGTTTATTAAGCCTCACACACGCAACCAGCGCAGTGAAAAAGCAGGTAAAACAAAAAAAACTGAAACACGCGTTTCAGGCATGTCTGATCGGAAGAAGCCGCCGGCGGCGGCGCCCATCACAAGGAGCAGCGGTCGACCGACCCACCCGGAAGCCTCTGGATCAACTCCCGGTAAAGAGCCTGTCGCTCCCCCCACTACTATGGACTCTACACTGGCTAGCATACGCTCTGAGACAGTAGAGCTAATAGATACAGCTATAGAACGGTCCCGAGCGACCACACACGAGTTTATTTTGGCACAGTTTCAGCAGCTCGGTGCCACCCTAGGGCCGCATCGCGGGCAGCCACCGCCGCCGACACCGGCCAACGATGGCACACAAAATCGAGACGACCGTAATACTAGCCATGTTGACGATGCTCGCCCTTATCTATTCGACGACGCAGCGCCGTCCCGACCCAGCCAGTTTGACGACAGCAACCTTAGTCGATCTCTGCGTACACAAGGACCCACTTTCACGGCTGACAGCCAATTTCAGGACTTCCGTAGAGAACACATTAATTTCTTGCGAGCAGTTAACCCTGCCTTTCCTGAGTTGCTTGAGGGGGCACCCCCTCCAGACGCTGCTGCTAACACAGCCTATCGCAATTTTCAGCATAAAATGTTCGGCTACCTTTGTGTCGTTATGAAACATCCCACTGCGGCTATGGCCCTGTCCAACTTTCAGCGTGATCCCTCTTTTTCGACACGGGTGTCGCCAGGCTCAGATGCCTGGCGTGCGCTCATTGATTTATTTGATCAGAGGGGAATTGGCCGAACAGTTAGCTTGCTTACAAAATTAATGAAACCTCAAGGAGACAGAGAAAATATCGACGCTTACTTACAACGCATGCTACACTGTTACCAAGACATTAATGAAGATGAACAAATGGTTAATGAAAAGCTATTGGTTGCTGCCACTCTTCATAACCTTAACAGCAAGCTCTCTAGCGCCCGTGCAAGCATTATTGCTGCCCTAGACGCTAGACAAGATGGTCAAGCAGCAACATCGGTGCCGTTTACCCAGCTATGTACAATGCTCATCCAGCATCACTCCCACACCTCATTCCCTGGCGACCAACCGGCCACGGCACGCCATGGGTTGTATGACCCTCGGGCATTTAACTCCGCTGTTGAGGCCGCGGTTGAGGAAGCATTAGCTGCGCGCGCAGACAGCTCTGCGCCCAAGAGGGGGCCTCCCCCTTGCCGCCACTGCTCTGAGGCGGGCATTCCTTTGACAGACCGGTTTCATTGGCACCAAGACTGCCCTCTTCCCCTGCACCCACATCAACGACAACAACCGTATGTTCCCCACCCTTCCGCCCCGCGCGGCCGCGGCCGCGGACCTCGCGGTCGAGGGGGTCGTTGGGGTCGTGGAGGACGTGGGTTCTCCGCCCGTGACAGCTCTCATGCTCCCCCTTCGGTCTCACACACCAACATGCCAATTCCAACCGGCGACCTCGCTTCCGCTGAATCTGCACTCATGTCCTTCTTTGACTTAGATGGGGCGCCATCCATCAACATGGCTGCCGGCTTTCGTGGTACATGGGGAACACCCCCAGACACTACCGAACAAATCGTCGTCGACCTCCCTGGTAAGCAGCTGCGCACCCTCATCTACCACCTTCGCACAGAATTCCCGATGACAGATGCCCTCTGCGCCAAGGGTTTCCCCCCTCGATGGGGAGCATTCGCGCTCACCGAGGCACTCCGTGGTCTTTACCACAACGACCTCGTGACTCCTTTAGATGAACACATTGCCCTCGCTAGGGCATCCGCTCCCCTCACTGACTGGGCGGATTGGCCCCAAACACGGCGCAACATTGCCGCTTCTCATGGGACACCCTTGCATGCCGGGCGCACTCAAACTACAGCGGCATGGCTCTCGGGCATCATCCACAGCCTCACTCAACCCAACTACGGCAACCTCGTTGCCCTTCTTCCCGGCGTGCAGCACCCTCCCGACATGAACGCACACCTCCACCCTCAGATATCTGGCGTCATCCGTGTCCTGCAATCTATCCTCATTGACTCCCAACACCGGTCTTACTCCCGGTCTCCCACGCCCTCCCTCTCCCCTTCCGATGAACAGTTTCAGCTCAGTGGCATGTTGGCCGCAGATTTTCATGCGCACGACCCCTATGCGTCCTCCTCCTCCGGGGATTGCCCTTCTATTGATTACCCCACCTCTGAGTGTGGCTTCCCCTCCGCATACAGCGTCTCCCTTTCTTCCACTCCCACCGCTCTCCGCTTTGTTGATGCCGGTGCCAACGTAAGCCTCGAAGCGCATCGCTCCGCCTTTCTTAAAGGCACCTACACCCGCCTTCGCAATCCCGTCCATGTCAAAGGTCTGGACGTCCACATTCAGGGCTATGGCCTCGTTGAACTCCACCTGGCCTATCAAGATGGCCACACCCGCCGGATCCACATCCGAGCTGCTCATGCCCCAAACATGGTCCAACGCGGCGCTCCGAGCATAGTCTCTCAAGAGCACCTCCGCAGGAGGCACAACATCAGCTTCCATTATCCCGCCGTTGGCGAGCCTACTGCCACTGATCAACACGGGAGCTTCATTCTCGTCATGCACAATCAACTCCCTCACCTTCAAACCCTTCCCGGTGAGTTCACTTCCCTCATTGCTTATAAGGGGTCCGGCCCTACTTCTACTGACACCACTTTGTGGCATCAACGCCTTGGTCACCCTGGTAGGGACACCATGACGCTCGCTCTACGCAGCAAGGACATCACAGGAGCGAAGTACGACAGCCATGTTCCGCTTTTGTCTTGTGAACCTTGCATTTTAGCGAAACTCCACCATGCGGCTGTCAACACCAAACCATGCACCAAAGCCACAGCTTGCTTTCAAGCCTTCAGTTCTGACATCTTCGGCCCGCTCAAAGAGACCGGGCCGGGGGGAGCTAAATACTTGGTCGGTGTAATTGATCACTTCTCGAATTATATTTGGCTCCTTGCACTCCCATCCAAAAAGGCAGTTGTTTCTACTCTTTCCTCTCTTCTCACTGACGTCCGGAACTTGCACTCTCGCCTATATCCACATCGTGCTTTCCGACCGACCATCAAGTTCGACTGTGATCCCAATTATCTTGATGTTGCCTGTCGCACCATGGTCTCGTCATTGGGTTTCACTGCTCAGTTCACGGCCCCATATACACACAACCAACTCGCCAAAATGGAGCGTCAGTGGGCTTCTCTCGCGGACTCCGCCACTGCCATGATGCAACATGCCAATTGCCCTTCAAAGTATTGGGGCCTTGCCATGCGCACGGCTGTTTACCTTCGCAACAGACTCCCTACGCCAGCCGCCTCCGGTGGCTCGGGTGGCGTGCCCTATTGTGTTCTTCATGGCGCCCAGGCTGACCTCTCTCACCTCAAGGTTTTCGGATGCTCCGCATACCTCCGTTTAGAAGACCAGTATCGAGGCAAGCTTTCCCCCAAGGCCCTTCGTTGTATGTTCATCGGGTACTGCGACGACGGTCCTGGCTATTGGCTTCTCAACCTAGCCACTGGCAAACTCGTCCGATCCATCCACGTTGCTTTTGTTGAATCACAGCCCGCGCACGCTCCGGCAGCACCGCCGGTCGCATGTGGCACTTCTCAAGCCTCTCCACCAAATGGTCTCGAGCCTGGGGGGGCACCCAGTGCCAATCTCTCATGCGCGGGCACCACGCAGATCGCAGTCCCTACCCGTAACTCATTCACAGCAAGGGGACATTCCGGATGGAAAACCTACCACTCGGACGTAACGCCATTGGCAACAAGTGGGTCTTCAAGGTGAAGGCCAAACCGGATGGTTCCGTCGATCGCTTCAAGGCGCGCCTTGTTGCCCAGGGATTCAGTCAACGAGCAGAAGTCGACTATTCAGAGACATTCTCTCCCGTCGTAAAGCTAAGCACTCTGCGCACGGTCCTCGCCATCGCCGCCAAACGAAACATGCACATGCACTCCGCGGATATCGAGACGGCGTTTCTAAATGCTGACCTCCAAGAGGAGATTTACATGCGTCAGCCTAGAGGGTCAGAGGATGGGACACCTCGTGTCATGCGCTTGCTTAAGAGCATCTACGGTCTGAAACAAGCGTCGCGTGAGTGGTACAAACTGTTCCACCGGACCTTATGTTCCCTTGGGCTCAAGCGAGCGACTTCCGACACCAGCCTTTACACTATGAACCATCCAGTACATGGTATATGCATCATTCTAGTGTACGTGGATGACCTTCTCATCGTCTCAGATTCACTCGAGTGGATCACATCCGCGAAGCGGGCCATCGGGGAACAATTCCGCATGACTAACTTTGGTGAGGCTAAGTTTATTCTCGGAATGGACATTGTCAGGAACCGGGAGGCTGGCACCATCAGCCTTTCCAAAGAACAATATACCAAGGAAATCCTAGAAAAGTACGGCATGTTGGACAGCACACCCTCCAAGATACCCATGGCTCCCACGCACTACCGAGATAGAGAGGTCGCATCCGACCAAGACAAAGAGGCCTTGTCACCACCGGAACACGAGACTTTCCGTGCCATCCTCGGGTCAGTGAACTTCCTTTGCATGTGCACAAGACCGGACATTGCATTTGCGGTGAGCGTCATCAGCAGACGGCAAACCGCTCCCACGCAACTGCACATGAAGCAGCTCAAACGACTGCTCCGCTACCTCAACGGAACAAGGCCAATGGGAATCACTTACGGACGGCCATGTCAAGATTATGCGAACGACATCAAAGTGTTCTCGGACTCCGACTGGGCAGCAAACACGACTACGAGACGATCGCAGTCAGGAGAGGTGGTTATGCTCAATGGTGGGGCGGTTAGCTGGACATCCAAGCAACAAGAAGTAGTTGCTCTCTCCACCACGGAAGCGGAGTATGTGGCAGTGAGCCGGGCCGGTCAAAGTGCAGTGCACTTCCGGCAACTCATGCACGATGTCCACCAACGGCAGCGCGGCCCCACCACAGTCTACGAAGACAACGAGGGAGCCGTAAAACTCGCCAACAATCCTATGGCTTCGAACAGAACGAAGCACATTGACATCAAGCACCACTACATTCGCGAACTCGTGGATGCAAAGACTGTCGCAGTTGTGTCGGTCGGAACGACAGACATGTTGGCGGATGGATTGACGAAAGCACTACCGGAGCCGAAACACACCATGATCTTCAAGCGCTGCATGGGGGCGAAGCCAAGTCGAGAGTAGTTGTTTACATTACTGGCTAATGATCTAGAGGGGCTATTATAGTACATCATTATCAGTACATGTACGTCCACAGTTATCGGTTATCTGTGAACGTTATCTGTGAATATGTATAGTGCCCTAATGTAGGCAAGCGCTATACAAGCAGCAGTCCTGCGGGCTACTGCGCACTCTGTCTATAACCATCACACACAGCGGCTCGGCGCCTGCTCCTGCCGACTCACCCCTGCACTCACCCATGCTCCGATAAGAATGACGCTCTCGCCTCCTTAAGCAACAACGTCCTCGTTGTTGGTGTCGTCGGCAGACAACACAAACAGCAGTAGATCAGGACCAGGAAGGGTCGGAAAAGGAAAATAATGTACATGTTGAAGCTCGCAACCTTAGCAGTGCTCCGGGGCGTAGTCGGTAGGTCGAAGAAGAGTCTCGACGTAAAATCCCATTAGTCGACTCCCATCGCACCCGGTAGTCGCTTCTTTCTTAGCCATCCGTAGCATCTAACCGCCTCGCGTTGCTCAGCAGCTCGACTGTGACGATAACTGCGTAAGCAGCACCCTCTCAGGAAAGCAGGCAGTCGTTGCAGCGTAGCGGTAGTCCACAGGTTTTCAGGTCGTCCAGCATCGCTGAAACAGCAAACATATCGCAGCTCGCTGCAGCGGTTTTGGTCGCCAGTCCTTTGAGACTTGCTTACAGGTAGCCAAAGAAATATCGCTCGCTTCAATAAAAGTGTCATCCAGTACTGTAGCAGTCCGTAAGGCACAGATACTTGCGCTCTTCTACTCGTATGGCAGGACTCGATAAAAATCTGGCTGTACGAATAGAAAAAAAGTTATCCGGGAAATAAACTTCTCAGTAGCACGCGCCTCGCGAAGACACATCAGGAAAAGTAGCGGTCGTCTTGCTGCTCCTCATCAGATGAAATTCAATCGCATCGCACAACGTCCGGAAAAATAGCCTCGTATGTGCGAACCGTAGCGACTTAAACTGTCGTCGCCAAAAAACAGCACAGGTTGGCGCATCTCCCATCAGGTCAAGCTATGCGAGTCTCTTCGCGCTATGCTTATCGTTCGCCATGTCCTCCTGTCGTGTAGAGAGTCCTGTTGAGTCTTCTGCTTCCTTTCGTCTCGTCTCGGTGACTCAGCAGGTCATCATAGTGCTCATCCATAGTCCCAATCCGCAATCTCGTCGCGAACAGGTACTTGTAAGAAATTGCCTCACTACTGCCATGTCGCCATTCTTCGGTCACATCTGAATTTAGCAGGTCTCCTCGCTGAAGCCAGATTCGAAATACTCCAAGCTAAACTGGAACTACTCCGGTAAAGCCCATAATCAGCTAGGTCCAGCATATGTCCAGGTGTGTCCGTCTGTTCTCAACTTCTGTAGGTTCTGTTCTCCTCTGCTCTAGTCTGGTCTGTTCTGTTCTGGGGTGTAACGCGTCCAACAGGTATCCGCGTCACGTTCTGTCACAGTCCGATCCAAAATCTCCCGTCGAGGTCACGGTACTGCGTCGTCCAGGTAACCAGAA
This sequence comes from Tetraselmis chui, assembly GCA_026401115.1. NCBI lineage: Eukaryota > Viridiplantae > Chlorophyta > Chlorodendrophyceae > Chlorodendrales > Chlorodendraceae > Tetraselmis > Tetraselmis chui. The sequence goes on along the minus strand of JAPMLY010001518.1, from coordinate 77,718 downwards.
TGTCCACTTGTCGCTCGTAGTCAGCTCCAAGGATGTCCAACTGATCGCAGCTGCATGTCACGCTAGCGATACAGATACGGGTACTCTCGAAGTTGATTCGTAGCCTCTCAAAGTTCGGGTACTGATGCAACGGTAAAAGCTCCACTCCACAAAAAGGGTACATGTACACGGCAGAATATAGCGATAAAATCGCAGAATACCGTATAATACTCCTCGTCGCCCAAATTTGAAAATGACAGCAAATCGTCGCACGAACTCGATCTCGTGAACTCCAGGAAACCAAATAAATCGCAGATCCTCCGTAAACAGGTCGGTAGAAAATTCACCGGTACAATAATTGCACAAATGAATCTCGGATGAACCGTAGAACCGGATAGAAAACGTCGCCACGTACCACCGCAAAGACTTATGCTCGTAGGTCTCCCGCCCATACAGGAAACAAACTCGCCAATAAAAACAACTTCAGCCGTAGTGCAGTCCTCGACGTACACTCGCTAATCGTTGTCGCATCCGCCAGTCTTGCTCGCACCAGTGGTTCGTCAAGCACGTCCAATCCCGTGGCATCCTCGCCTCGGAACAGGGCCGCTGAACGTACTAGACTCGGCGTCTTCTCGGTCCTTCTCAAGGTCTTGCGTCGCGCTCTCGCGCACGCTCTAGCAGGCCTCGAAAGCGTAGTACGCTCGACTCGGCTCGCTAGTCTCGTTGCCCTCATGGTACAGATGTCTTCGCCGCTCTCACATCCCGCAAATATTCCGTATTTCCGGTATACGGGTCACGGCGTACATGTACTGCACCACTCGGTCATCTCATAATATCGGTCCGTAAAATCCACATTCTCGTGTACTGGAAGTGTAGCGATATCGTCTGTCGCACTCCGTAGTTCGCGAAGTTTCGCGTACCGAAATCTTCAATTCTTCAGGTTCTTGTTCTCACCAACGGTCCTTCGCTGGTTCTCTTCTGAAAGAAATCACGCGCGGACAGAGAAACGGGGTCACTCAGGATTTTCTGCTGACGTCTCCCTGTCATTAATGCGTAGAAGCCTTCCAGATCTTCATTCTGCTCTCGAACTGTTGCGTACGAGTATACTCCGCCGGAAATGACCAAAATACACTCGCGGCACAGATATGCCGGTATCTGCCAGCCCGTCTCAACAACGTTGTTGTCTTCAGTCTCTCAATCTCTTCTTTCTTCAGTCCGAAATCTCAGTGGCGCAAAACAGTACAGCATCTCTTGGCCCATACTGGTCTTCTCTCGACGTAGCGTTCGCTCAGCTTCGAAGGCATATCGCTGCAGGAATGAGCATCTCGTTGCACGCATCTCGCAAGATAATCGACTCGAAGTCACCATAAGTCATACACGTCGGCGTCTCATCAAATCTCCGTTGTGTCGCTTCAAATGGTACTAGCTCCTAGTCGCAAAATCACGCGAAATCTCCTCGACGCGGCTCCTCGATACAGAAACTCACACGCCATGAATAAAACGTGCGATACTCGTATTCACGATACGCGGAGGCACTCGGCAAGGAATCAAAATCGGCCGGTTTCACATACGCACGCTGTGTTACATCTACGGTATCACAGTGTACTAGCCGGTCGACTATCGCTAGCCGGAAAACCTTCATCTCCCGCGTAAAGCTCCTCGTGCGCCAGCTCGTCAGATGCCTCTTAAAATAGCTTGAACGGTGGCCTCATCTCCTCCTCGGTAGAATCTTGGCCGCGCTCCATCGTCTCGCCAATCGGACTCGACTCCTTCGACCAAAGCCGGTATACGTCCGCGGTCGGCGTCCCTTCCGTCGAACCTTCGGTGTCCTTAGGTGCCGTCTTGTTCTTCTCCGCCTCTCCAAACATCCCTCTCGTCGCTACCACTAGTGGCTCTCGAAACCAAGTGTTGTGAGACCACTCGCCCTCTAGCAGGACGAGCGGCATCTTGGGCCCATTCTCTGGATCGTTTCCTAGTGGAAGGAATAATAGAGTGGATGATTGGAAGAGGGGTTCTTGTTACAATTCTACCGCGATAAACGGTAACCCGAGTGACTCCCTGGCAAATGTGCCGGCCGCTAAATTTATAGGCGTCCGGTCGAAGGTACCAGAAAGCCACCAATTCCAATTTGGTGTGCTGTGCTACTTCTAATCTAAACTATTAATATTACTATAGACTATTATCTTCTCGCAGCACAGCGACGCCATAGAAGTCTCTGGAGACTTCACCTCTAGCTAATTCTAGAACCGGTGCGGGTATAATTATTCATCATCCCACGCTTCCGGTACTGGTTTTTTTTTTTTTTTTTTTTTGCGCCCCCGGGATATGGGACTAAATATTCTATTTCTACAAAAATTCTAATATGACGAGCTCGCTCCTGTCGTCGCTATACTCGTCATGTGACCCTATCGCTAGCGATACATACAATCCTATCCTATCCTACTACATTAATTTGCTAAAATCTGTGTGTGTGTGTGTGTCCCTAAAATCTGTCTGTCGGTGTGTCCCCTTATCATCAGCTCGATTGGATTTTATTACTACAAATGCGATATTTGTTATTTGGAAAAAACACCGACTTGAGGTATTGCGCACTTATTGGGATAAGGATTAGGATTCGTCTTTAACTACTGCGCATCGCTACGATGGGTACAGCCGTACAGGAGCATTATTTCTGTGATTACAAAAATACAGAGTGAGACACACAGTATGTGTGCATAATTACAAAAATATACATAATGAGAGAGAAGAAAGTGTGTGTGTGAGTGTGTGTGTGTGTGTGTGTGTGTGTGTGTGTGTGTGTGTGTGTGTGTGTGTGTGTGTGTGTGTGTGTTTGTGTGTGTGTGTGTGTGTGTGTGTTTGTGTGTGATTGATTTTTAGGGTTTAGGGTTTAGGGTTTAGGGGTAACCGCCCTCGACATTCTACACGCCGCCAACACCCTCCACGGTACTTTCGCGTGGACCCCTGCTGCCCTCCCTCAGATACAACGTTTCAGAGCATGTTTAGCGGTTTGCGTCAATTACATGTTTTTCTGCCGCGCCGAGACCGGCGCCCGCTGCCAAACCGGCGACCTCGTGGTCGACCAGCCTTCGCAGCAAATCTGCCTGTTCGTGCGCAAATCTAAGGGGGACCAGCGTCGCGACGCCGGCGATAAACCGGTCATCGCCATCCTTGTAGCCGCTAACCCCGTCTTGGCAACCCTGATCGACTACTACACGGCCCACCGCGCGACATTCTGCCGCAAATTCTACAACGCACCGCCCCCGCTCGCCTTTTGGAGCTTCTCACCTTCGGAACCTTCTACCGATTGGGGCGCCGCTCCCACCATCTCCGCTTGGCTCACCCTCGCCCTCCACTCGGCCGGCTCATCCGCACCCACCGGTTTCAAATGGACGTCGCACAGCCTACGGAAAGGCGCGGCGTCCGCTGCCAGCTGCATCGGCGCACCCCTCCCCGTAATCAAATTTATGGGTGGATGGGCCAAAAACAGCTCTGTGACCGAAGGCAAATACATTGACCCAACCATGACCCCAACACCTGCTGCTTGGCGGTTCTTCGGCTGGCTCACTCCGTCCCCCCCGTAGCACTAATTCTGGCTGTGCAAGCCTTTGGCTTTAGGTTACTGGCAAAACGTGCCCTAGGGTAAATGGTCAGATTGATTTGAATCTAGAGGTTTGCATATCCAATATCATGTGTACGGGACAGTAACTCTAGCGGTTACTGTTACCGTTAATATCGGCGCGTCTCACCTGCAGGGCAACCACCTTGCCCGAGCAGTTAGACGCAGCCAACGACCAACGACTTCCCCAACGGTAAGCTCTAGCTAGCCCGTGCCTTATAAGCCGTAGCTAGCCACGAGCCTAGGCACTCTCTGCTTTCGCGCTCAGCCAATCTAGGCTTCGCGCGAACCCACCCACCCATCCCTATAATCCTGCGCTAATCGACCCCCAGACCCTGTCTGTGGGTGTCTTTTTGCCAAATTGTAAGCAAGCTGACATCTTTGGCAAAACATGCCCTAGGGTAAATTTTTGTAAACATTAGGATAGTCCATGTAGGCCCATAGTCGTGATACTTATTTTTCACACACAAACAAACACACACACACAAACACACACACAAACACACACACACACACACACACACACACACACACACACACACACACACACACACACTTTCTTCACTCTCATTATATATTTTTTTGTAATTATGCACACATACTGTGTGTCTCACTATGTATTTTTGTAATCACAGAAATATTGCTCTTGTACCCATCGTAGCGATGCGCAGTAGTTAAAGACGAATCCTCATCCTTATCCCAATAAGTGCGCAATACCCCAAGTCGGTGTTTTTTCCAAATAGCAAATATCGCATTTGTAGTAATAAAATCCAATCGAGCTGATGATAAGGGGACACACCGACAGACAGACAGACAGACAGACACACACACACACACACAGATTTTAGCAAGGCCCATAGTCGTGATACTTATTTTTCACACACAAACAAACACACGCACACAAACACACACACAAACACACACACACACACACACACACACACTTTCTTCACTCTCATTATATATTTTTTTGTAATTATGCACACATACTGTGTGTCTCACTATGTATTTTTGTAATCACAGAAATATTGCTCTTGTACCCATCGTAGCGATGCGCAGTAGTTAAAGACGAATCCTCATCCTTATCCCAATAAGTGCGCAATACCCCAAGTCGGTGTTTTTTCCAAATAGCAAATATCGCATTTGTAGTAATAAAATCCAATCGAGCTGATGATAAGGGGACACACCGACAGACAGACAGACAGACAGACACACACACACACAGATTTTAGCAAATTAATGTAGTAGGATAGGATATTATCATCCTAATCATGTATCCATAGATACGTAGCTGCTATTTAGAGGAAATACCACTATTATTCAGCATCAGCAGATGATATTACTCGCTAATACTAATAATCTTCTAGCGTCATCGTCGTAGACTATGACACCCGACATTAAGATGCTCGATACCGTCGACGAAGATCCATACCCGCGAGATCCTGAAGGGGCCTCATTGCACCTTCATTTTCGAGGGCATTTTCGAACATGAGCGGCGCGCTCCGCAGTCAAGCCAAGCACCCGGTGGGCTGCCATCGTATAGCAATCGGATGGCACCTTGAAATTGGACTCATGTGAAGCGAAAAAGAGAGCCAAAGCCCCGCGACCCGTACCCGAAATCACCCTCATATAGTCCGGTGGGGAAGGTCTGCAAAACGCCAAGAGGTCAAGGTAGGCCCGGGCACGAAGAATGCGCGAAATGCCCCGTTAAATGTGGCCCCCGGAATCTCCCAAGCGAGTGAGAGCATCGGGAGTCGGAAGCTGTAGGCTAGTCAGTTGGGTAGCGGGTGCCACCGCATTGTTGACAGTAGACACCACCAACTCGACATCGGGGCCGGCATAATCGGAAAGGTTTTTTGTTCAGTGTGTTAGTCAACACCACAAGCTCCGATTCCGAAAACCCGCCCATAGTGGAGATAGAAAAATACGAATTGCGCAATTGGTCCGCCCACGGTAAAGTAGAAGTGGCAACATTTAGTAGTTCCTGTCGGATGAGACCGTACAAAGGACCTAGCGACTCGGACTCGTAATCAGTAATTTGGTTGGCGAGGGTCGCTGTGAATGAAGCATAGTGAGCAGGTTCGGCGTCGAGCTCGAGGGACGGTACATTAAGCCCCCAAAACTCCGCAGGGAGGGAGAGCTGTCGTTTAGCAAAATTCAGTTGATCGAGTGTTTGTGCGTCCAAAGAAACGCCCAAGATTCGATACACTGCTGCACGAACGGCCCTATCTGCAGTAGCAAGGTACGGTCGGCAAATATATGGGGGGAGGGTGCGGAGCAAGAAACCATAGCGGCGTACCGCACACGTGATCATCAAGCGGAAAGCGGCGTGTGTCCCTCCGAAGTCCGACATAGCAAAGCAAACGATCTTGTCCAAGAGGAGTTGATGAGCCTCAACGGTGTCTTGCAGCCAAGAGTGAACATAGTTCTCATTATGAGACGCTGGGGGGCCGTCTGCCATCGAGAAGTCCATCGCCAAAGGGGCTCCAAGGTTACTAGTACCCGTAACAACGGGGACCATCGCCAGTATCACCTCGACAAGTTCAAGGGCCGTATCCGGAGGTACCATGCACGAAGATTTGATTGGTTGAACATTCGAGCAGACTTTCCCCAATTCCTCCGTAGCGACCGTAATCACAGTCGGGACGAAAGGCGTTTTGATCAAATACTTGCCATCATCAGAAAAGGCTTGGATCGCCGCTGAATCCTTGCACCGTTCTCCAATATTCCAGAGGGGGGTGCTTATCGCCAGGTTGAACAAAAGCGGGCCAAGAGGAACTCCTTGTCGGACATCCGTACGAGATTGAACCGTGCCGTGTAGGAGCGAAGCATCGTTGGGGTCGAAGTAATACACCGTGGAGTCCCGTGAATATATCATCTCAACCAACGGTATAATGGGATGCAAGTCAAGGTTCTTGTACAGCTCCGCAAGGAAACTCCGGCGGGAAATGGTGTTGAAGGCGTTCTCAAGGTCCAAGCTTAGGAGGCTGCAATCAGGAATAGCTTGTAGGGCAATGTCGTAGTTTGATACATACGTGGTATGTGGCCACATATATCAACTATGTATTTCTATGAGCCGGTAGAGCAGAAGGTACGCAGAAGGTCGCAGGATCGATGCCCGGTGAGGTCGATAATTGTATGTTGGCGTGACACGGCCCAAGAAGAACCCCCACCTTCCATACCCATGCGAGTGGTATGAATGGCTCGCTCGATACCCGCTTTGGTGAAAATATACATTTTTTTTCCAATTCAGAATCAGTGTGGCTCATCTTGAAATAGCACCTGTACCCGTACTTGTCATATTCATCGGTCGCGTAGAGTCCGCTACAATGCAGTACTTAACTTGCCTTACATGATCTGGGAATCCCCCGTGTCGTAGTAAGGCAAATTAAGTACTGCATATATCATTGCTCAGCCTTTGAAGCCGACATATATCAGTATCACTACTGCCCTCACGAGCACTACTACCACCCTCAGCCCTCGGCTTAGCTCTGACTCCCCCATCCCGCCACACCGGCCTTCAGCCCCTCTCCACGCTCTGCGAAGTACTTGACTGTGTCACATACCTTTGTTTGACGAATTGCTATTAGCGCGAACGTGCATCGCAGATCTCTCTGTCCGGCGGTGATTGCTCAGCGGCCGGCGGCGGCGGCGGATAGTGTTTGTTCCAAACAGTGCTCGTATTTTCGACAGCGGCGACAATGGCGGAAGACAAGTCCGTGGAAGCGCCCGAAGAGGGGGAGATTCCGGACTTAAGCGAGAAGCACCCGCTGGAGAATCGGTGGACGCTTTGGTTCGATAACCCCTCGAAAACCTCCAAACAGAGCTCCGCGACGTGGGGGCAGAGCCTCCGCGCGGTTTACACTTTCGACTCAGTGGAGGACTTTTGGTGGTGCGTCACCCACCCTCGTCCTCCCCCTTAGAACCCCTACCAGTATCCTCTGGAAACCGGCAGCTTTTCTCTGCTTAATCCTTTTCAACTTGCTATCTGTACATCCCCCCTTACGCCCTCTGTGCTTCCTGCTCTGTGCTGTTTCTCTGTCATTTTCCATATGCTCCACCGCCTGTCCATATTTTAGCACCCGCACCTCTCTTGTCAGCCTTCACCCTATGAGCATGCTTCCCTAAGCCTGATACTTCAGTGTGTGCTTACTGAAGCTTTGGTCTGGTGAGTTTTCTAAATATGTCACTATTCTTTCATTTCCAAACGGTCTTTAGGCTGCTGTCATTCATTCCCCTAACCGTCATCTCTCGTGGAAGTCTCCATGTGGTGGTGCTATGCCCTATTGTAAGCACCCCTTTGATGCTGTTACCTATGACTCGACTGTGTCAGCGGGTCCTTGTTCGTTAATGGATGGTAGCTTCGGTCATTACCGTTTGGAAGGCTCTACCCTGATTTGATATAAACCAAAAGGAACGTCACTGTCCATCTCGTTGCCCGCTTTTTGCAGTTTGTACAACAATATCGTGCCACCCAGTCGCTTGGGCCACGGAGCCGACTTTCACCTCTTCAAGGAGGGCGTCGAGCCCAAGTGGGAAGACCCCAAGTGTGCACAGGGCGGTAAATGGACGGCTAACATCCCCAAGACACCCAACTCTAAGCAGCTGCTGGACACTCACTGGCTCCACACGGTAACCCTCGCCCCTTCATCGCACTTCCGTATGTGCGGCCTCATTAAGAGCTGTTACGTTAGAGATCTGCATTCTGCACACGCTGCGATCACATCAACCCGTGATGATAGACACACTGCTTCTATTATTTTCGCAAAACTACTTTGTCTGACACTGAGTCTACTGATGTGAGTATAGAGGATGCATGCCTAATCGCAGCTATCGTGTTGGACTTGTAGTTAAATTGTCTGCTATTTTTAAATGCCGTTGTGCTTACCGGGCGAATGATTCTGAATTGGTACATACTTTTGCGTCAAGGATAGCTTTCATGGACACTGTTCGAATGTGTTCCAGCTCTGCGTTGTTTTGTTGTGCTTTCGCTGAATGGAGTGGTCCATCTCTGTATGCACAGCTTCTGGGGATCATCGGGGAGCAGTTTACAGAGGGCGAGGACATCTGCGGCGTGGTTGTGAGCATCCGGAACAAGCAGGACCGCGTGGCTCTCTGGACGAGCACTGCCTCAAACGAGGCCGTGCAGGTCAGTCTTGGGAAGGAGTTGAAGGCCATTTTGGACATCCCTGACAGGCAGACAATCGGCTTCCTGGCCCACGTGAGAACCGCATCTGCCACCCTTTGCTACACATGTTGCATTTATCATCTAAAGCTCTCAAGTTTCTCCGAGTAAAGCTTCTTATTCCATCTTGTGTGACTGCTTTTTACCGTGCATGCTCCATAGTGTCATCATGATATATTGACTGAAGGACACCCCTTCCTCCTTTCTTTTCACACGCAGCAAGACGCCATGGCTGACTCCAGGCGTGCGAAGGATCGATACACCGTTTGAAGCTGCTGTCTGCTCTGTGGCGACCGAGTGGGTGCTGATTTGTGTGAGCAGCGCGGCACTCTAACCCTTTCCCCTTCTTAGACGCCCACTTGGCCATAGATAGTGCTTATGGTTACCTCATCACCAAATGGCAGCCATTATTGTGTGCACCAGTTGTACATTCGCCCTGAATCGTGACTGACGTGCACATCACAGGTTATGCCCACTAGAAGGTGCGAGCGGAAGGGGTGTGACGTGGCGTGTGCATTACATGCGATCCTCACCCCGCCCGTAGTACATGCTTATGTACTTGTGCTACTCTCCACATCAAATAGGGATGGGGCGGCGTTTAGCTCCCGTGCTTTTCGCCGCGCACTCCCTGGCATTGCCTTGGTTTTCTTTAGGCTCTCACACCTGTAAGCACGAGAGGGGTTCAGCTCTTTGTGTGGGTGACTTGTTCGCGCAAAACAGCTAACAACTCACACCTTGTGATAGGCAGAGAAGGGGAGGGGGGTCTGAAGGGATTCAAATTTGGTTAGTGCAGTATTGCAGTCCACCTTGAAGCAGGGAATAACTTTAAATTTTATTTGAAAACGCTCATCTGCGGTGCTGAATAAAAATGGACCAGAGACAGTTTGGGAGGGTGGAGTCGGAAAGAATAAAGAAAGTTCAGTCTTCGATATGAAAGGGTGTGGGTTTACAGACATCCGGAACAAGCGCGAGTTCGCACGGTGGAAAGAACAGCAAACTACCTTGTATGTTACCGATGAGATGCTGTTGTGTAGTTCATATTAACACTGCTGGTTTCATTCCAACCGGCTGAACGCTGACTGAGTCGAGGTTGATTGATAAGCTTAGAAGTGATAACACGAATTTAAACGCGAAGTAGTAAGATTGAGCGAAGGGGATTGGGTCACTAGACGTCGTAACAATACAGAAAGAGGCCTTTCGCACCGAAAGCCCTCCATTTTGATCGCCGCCAACTTGACCTCGCCAGCCTGCGGCCTCGTTTGCCCTCGCCACATTACGCTGTATGCGACGAGTAGACGGCAGCCTGCGCGATGATGGGATAGTGGTACTCCGGTTATGTTATTATGTGATTCCTGTATCCTTCCTGTCCCCACTGAAAACCATCTAATGTACTAGAATGATCCTGGCGCGTTCCCCACGCCATTTTTCTAATAAATGTTTTTTTTTTTGTCCTCGCGAGCCGAGTGCACGGTCCATGGCACCTCCGCTGCTCGGCCGGGCACCTCGGGCGCTCGGCTGCTCGGTAATCCCGGCTGCGCTGCCGCAACGCCCCCATCCCGACCGACTACCGGTCCGGCTGCGCTCATGTGCTGCCGCAACGCCCCATCCCGGCCGACTGCCATCCCGCCCCGTCCCCGCTGTGCTACAGCAACGCCCCATCCCGGACGCGCGCCGGGCAGCGTGCGTCGACTCGTCGAGCACGCAGCGTTGTTTTGTTAACCGGTGCAGCACCCCGCGTGCTGTCGCGCGCCGGGCAGCGTGCGTCGACTCGTCGAGCACGGAGCGTTGTTTTGTTAACCGGTGCAGCACCCCGCGTGCTTTCGCGCGCCGGGCAGCGTGCGTCGAGTCGTCGAGCACTCGGCGCTGCGATGCTGCACCTCGCGGCCGACTGTGCTGCCGCAACGCCCCATCCCCGGCGACTGGCATGCGCTGCTGCTGCTGCACCTTCTCGCACCACCGTGTTCCCCTCCACCCGGCGGGTGCCTAGTCCTTGCCGCTAAATGGCACCGGTGCCCGGTGCTAAAGTTAACCCCTAAACCATAAACCATACCAGCGGAACAGGTTATTGGTAACAGCACGTTCCGCAAATTTTATCTCTTTTCCTTATAGCCTGTAGCCTATAGCCTATAAACATATAAATCTTCTAATACAACTAATTACTTATAACCAATAACAATAAAGAAAGATACTAAAAGAACACCGGGGGGCGCTGCGAACGCAAGCACTCACGCACACCGGGAGGCCGGCGCCGCCCTACGCGTTACCTCCCGCCGAGGCTGCACCGCCCAGCGCCGATGGTGCACGCACGCATGCCTCCGCCGACCGCAACCACTCACGCCCACCGCCGAGCGCCGATGGTGCACGCACGCATGCCTCCGCCCTTGCCAAGGCAAAGGCGGAGGGACCCGACCCGACCGACCCACCGCCACCGCCACCGCCACCGCCCCACCCCGACCACAACCACTCACGCCCACCGCCGAGCACTCGCACTCGCACTCGCGCATGCGCAACGAGCAGGAGGAGGTCGCGTCGCTTCGCTCGTACCCGTACGCATTTAATATCGCAGCACGCCGCTGTACCAACTCGCACCGACGCCGCCGCACCCAATTTCGCCATCGATTTATTCGCTCGCTCGCCAATTTCGCTTGCCAACGCTATAGTCCAACGAAAATACCAATGGCGCACAAAGCGCGCCCCGACGGAAACTTTTGCCGTTGCGACGTTCTATTCAAATATGTGCGCGCGCGCGCCGCTAGTAGCGACGGTTCAAGGGGTGAGTGTGAAAATACTGATTACATCTTTTTAAAAATCGCACCCGTCGTCCAAGATGCGCAGCCCCGCGTAGCCGCGCAGCTTGCCCTTCCCGGGGACATGCCTAGTCTCGGACCCCGCGCCGAGCTCGGAGCGGATGACCCGCCCAAGCTTGGTGCTCGAGATCCATAGCCCGCGAGCTGCCGCAGCGGCGCCGATGTCCTTGCAGCTCACAAAGGCGTCCGGGGGGGCGCTCGCGAGCCAATCGCTCACGCCAACTTCCGCCACCTCTTCGCCTTGGCACCAAGTATTGGTGTACTCGGCGATGGAGGGAGTGAGAGCCGGGCGGCTGCCGACGTAGGCGTGGCACACCATGTAGGCGAAAGCGGCGCCAACCTCCGGCCGCTTCACCCAGCCCTTGATGGTGGAGTCGCCCGGGAGGACGTGTGGGAGGTGCTTGTGCTTCTCGTAAGCCTCGCCCTCGAGGTAGCGGTGGGTCATCTCGATGAAGACCACCCGGTTCTGCGTGGCGTCGTCCGTCTTGAGGTTCATAATTTCAGGGAGGTCGTTGGCAAACGCCCACGCCGTGCCTTGCATACGGAATTGCATTTCATCCTTGTGATTTTTGCGCCCGCAGAAGGTGTCGCCGCCGCTGGAGAGCTCCTTGATTGTGTTGTTGTCAAGTATCACGCCCTTCCCCACGGTGAGCTCGGAGGTGGCCATCAGACGGAGGTGCCTAGCGGCCACCATCCACGACAGCGCCTTGGCGTTGTCCCCCGAGCTGTTGTTGTTCGTGCATAGGAGGCTCTTGCTGCAAAGGCTACCGGTGTAGCCCTCGATGGCGCAGATGTTCATGTCAACCCAAACGCCCTTGCCCGTCGCCGACGACGAAGAAGTAGCGCTTGTCCTCCACGTCGCTGGCGTACGAGCGGCTGGTGCTCTTGAGCACGAAGTCTCCGTTCTCGCCCCACACGTCGTCGACCACCCGCTTGCGCACCTCGGGGACGAGCGCCTCCACGCCGCGCCGCGCCGCCTCCGTTGTCGGGTAGTCGTGCGACAGCTTGAAAAATATGATGATGTCGGGGGAGAAGGGCAGCAGCGTTTTCGTCGTGAAGTCGAAGACACCGTTGTTCCACGCGAGGCGGCGCTTCCCCGCCCGCTCCGCGTCGAGCATGAACCTCGGGTTCTTCTTCACGCAAGCATGAATCAGCACCATCAGGCGGTTTTGGAGGGAGGTGGACTCCGCGTGCATGCCGAGGACCTCTTCCCCGCATTGCCCGATCAGCTCCCGCAGGTCGTCGTCTACCTTGTCGCACGGCTTGTAGATCCCTTCCGCCGGGTGGTACATGAGCACCGTCCCCTCGCACTTCACCAACCGCACGCCCCTCGACTCCAACCACTCGAGGAACGCCTTGCACGCTTTCACGTCCGTGAGCCTTGGGCGCGGCACGGGGCTTTCACTCTTGAGCAACGCCCCCCCTCCCGTGTGGAGGAAGGGGAACTCCGAGCCCGGCGCTTGGCTAGGCCGGAGGGCGGCCATCGACGCTCGGTACTCCCGCGGCGAGTCGGCGGCGGCCCAGTAGTAGAGGCTCCCCATGCCGACGGAGCCGCCGCGCCCGGCGTCGGCCGACATGTACACCTTCTCGCACTCGCGTGAGTCGAACTTCGCCGGGCAGCCGCGCGACCACTCCTTGAACGCCTCCAGCCCGTCCGCCGAGCGCCCGCACACGCCGCCGAGCGCGAGCCCCATGCGCAGCCACCGGTCCCGGTCGTCCGACCGCTTGATGAGAGGCAGCAGCGCGGCGACGTCCGCGAAGCTCGCCGCGGGCTGCTGCTGCTGCTGCGGGCTGCTCGCGACCGGCGGGGGCACGGCGGGCGGACTAAACCCTTGCCAACCGTCTTCCACCACCTGCGCGACGTAGTCCTTCACGTCGTCGTCCGGCTGGTCCTTCGTGAGCAGCCGCCCGTCCGCCGCGTCCTTCCGGCCGTTGACGCACGCTAGCAGCCGCCGCCGCGAGTACACGGACATGTCCCACGGGATGTGCTCGTGCGGGTGGTTCGCGTACGCCGCGTCCTGCAACCGCGGGATCGTCGTGAAGGGCACGGCGAGGCCGGAGAAGAAGGGGCGGAAGGACAGCTTGTAGCGGCCGTCGGGCGTCTCGCCGTGCCGCGTAGCGATCTTGTACGACAACATCAGCTCCAACCCCTCCCTGTTCCATAGCCCCTCGACCATCTGCTTCAGCGACTCCGTTTCTTGGTGAACGTAGCCCGCTATGCGGCGCTTCTCCTCCGCCGGCGGCTCGGCGTCGTGGTACACCTCGTAGTCCAAAAATAGCTTCGTCTCGACGTCGTCCTCGAGCAGCTCGCGGCGGACGTTGTCCGCGTAGAGCTTCTCGGCGAGCGCCTCGGGCGCCACCGACACCACGGGAGACCAGTTGTTGAGGGTAACGAGCTTCACGGAGGGAGGCATGGCGGCGGCTGTACGGTACCCCGGAGAAAATATTCGGTGGCTGTCCCAAACGCAGCCCCGTTTCGCCGCCTCCTCCGCCTCCTCCGCCTGCTTCTGCGCTTGCTTCCGGTGGTAGCGCTCGAGGTTGGTCGCCTTCCGCTTCTCCATGTGCACCAAGTGCACCCGCGCGATGCGCATGAGCTCGGTGGCGGTCAGCCGCTCAACGTAATCGGGAGAGGGCGCCATCGCTCGTCGGTTGTTCCCTAGCGGAGAAAATAATCTCCCGCCGCGCGATTCCGCCGCGCCCCCGCGGACAGAAAGAATAATTATCTCTTGTGACGCCAAAAAGCGCCCGCCACCGACATGCCCGACTCGCCCGAGAAGAAGCGCGCCCGCGCCAAGGCGCACTACGCCGCCAACGTCGAGGCGCAGCGCTTGAAAGCCAACGTCAAAAACATCCTCAAGGGCAAGAAGCCCAACGCCGCCTACCGCTGGGGCGAGCGCGAGGTGAACCGCATCCGCTGGATGGACGCCAACTTCCCCCAACTTCTCGAGCACATCCACGGCGTGGACCTACGGCCGGTGTACGCCAACGCCACCCCGCTGCCGGCAATCAACCTCCCACGCGTGCAGGTCGCCCCGGCGCCGGTGCCGCCGCCCCGCCCCGACTACCCTGAGGACCTTGAGGACACGCCGGAGAAGGGCACCAACACGCCCATCACTTGGGCGCAGATCGACACCCTTTGGAGCGCTGGCGTGCATAAGCACAACATAGACAGCAACTCCGCGCGCAAGGTGATGCGCGACGGCCATCTCGTGGCGGAGAACTACTCCCGCGGCTACCTCGACGCCGTCCGCCGCACCTTCCGGCAGCTGCGCGAGGAGATGGCGGGCGCGCAGCCCGAGGACAACGCCGTCCCGGTCCTGCGCGAAGCGGAGCGCGTGATGGCGTGGCTGCGCGCCCGGTACTCAAAGAGCGACGTGCAAATGCAGGCCGACGCCACCGCGGTGGACAGCGCCGTCGGGGCGGTGGCCGCCCGCGACGACGACGAGGACGAGGAGGTGTCCAGCGGCGCGGTGGCAACCTCCGTCGCCGGCGCGCGCTCCCGGGCGCGCACCAAGTCGACGGCGCTCAAGCAGGTCACGCAGACGTACTCGGTGAAGCTCGGGCACATCGCCACCACCTTCGGCGCGTGGGGCGCCTTCCGGATCTCCCTCGGGTCGGACGTCCTCCAGGCCTACCGAGGCACGTTCGGCGAGGGCGAGGTCGGCTTGATGCAAGCGTTGCAAGCGGACAAGGAGGTCCAAAGAAATAAACCGAAAAGCGACCTCCACGCCGTCCCGAGCTATGAGATGCTCGTCCGCTACCTCCCGCGCATCAAGGCGGCGCTCGGCCCCTCCACCGTCGGGCTGGCAGCCTTCTTGCAGGTGAAGCTGCTCGGGCTGCGCGACAACCTCGGGGGCTTCGAGATACGCGCCGACGACGGCCGGCGCTTCGACCCGGCGGTCGGCGACCCCTCCCGCGCCGACTGGTACAACCGCAACACCGGCGAAATCTACGTCGCGCACTTCAAGACCGACAAGAGCCGCTTCGGCACCCCCTACTCCTTCAAGCTCTCGCAGCACCCCGACATCAAGGCCGCCGTGGACGAGACCACCCGGAGGCCGGCCGCAAGTGGCTGGTGGGCGTCGGGCGCAAGAAGGACGGGTAGCTGCGGCTCCCCGCCGGGCCGAAGGTGAAGAAGGCCTTCACCGCCGCCGGGCTCGTGTTCCGGCAGCTCAACAACGGCCGCCTCGACACCTCCGTCACCCCGCTAGACGTGCGCCACGCCCAAGTGACTTGGAAGTACCGCGAGATGTCCCGCCGCAAGCCGTCGCTCACCGCCACGCAAATCAGCCAGCTGATCGCCGGGTTCTTCAACCACGCGTCCGACGTGAACATCGGGTACCTCCGGAAGATCTTCGACTCGGTGGACAGCCCTCTCGCCACCAAGAGCCGGACTGGCGTGCCGGTGGCCGCCCCCTCGTCGGCGGCGGCCCCGGCGGCGACCCCCGCGGCGCTGCAGCCCATCGAGGAAGAGGAGGAGAGCGCTGCGCTGGAGGAGCGGCGTGCAAGCAACGCGAGGGCTAGCACGAGCGCCCCCGCCCGCCGCCCCCGTGCACCAAAAAAGAAGAAGAAGGAGGCCGCCCCGGAGCCGGCGCCCGAGCAGCCGGCCACCCCGCCACCGCCACCGCCACCGGTGCCGCAGCCCTCCGGAGGGCGCCCGGTGCGCAACCGGGTGCCCACGCAGCGGGCGGTGGAGTCGGCGCAGCAGAAGCGGGCCGCCGCCGGGCGCCTCCGCCGCGGCTAGAATTTCACACGACAATAGTTTGTACTTGTCCAGCCCCGTGTAAGTAAGCGTGAGTGCCAATTCTGAAGCGTACATTTTCGCCGTCGATACGAACTGTTCGCGTCACCAATATTCGCATGATGGGGCTCGTGTTGAAACCGACGTCGATCCCCGTGTTAATGTACGTGTACTTCTTTTGTCCTATGACGCTGCCGTCATCCACACTTTGCACAAAAATGAAACACTGGATCTCTATCGACTTGTCCGGCGATAAAATGAACACTTCTATGCGTGGGTCGCCGAACTCGTAGGCGGAATTAAAGGGGCCGTACATTGTCGAGGAAATGTTCGTGAACGATATCAGGCCGCTCGAAGGGGAGTTTGATATTGCCGCCGCTTGAACGGTCATCACGGTCAATACGGGCTCACGCAGCGCTCCCGCCAAAGTGAATTTGAATGTGGAGCTATAGTCGGTTAGCCGCGTGTCCACGGCGCCGACAAGAGTGCGGGTGGCCGCGTCCTTGGTGTCCACGTACGTCCGGGATGCCGTGTCTTTTGCGTTCGCGTACGTCCGGGTGGCCGCTTCTCTCGTGTCGACGTACGTGCGCGTTGCCGTGTCGGTGTCATCGACGTACTTTTTATTGGCAGCGTCGGCGTCGGCTGTCGGTGCGCCAACTTGTTGGAGACGGATGCCAACGAAAGTAGCGCTCGTCTCCACTACGAGAGCTTCCGCCTTGAACACCAAGGCGGTCAAAGCCACTGTGTAGGTGTGCTTCCACGGCGTAGCGGCAGTGCCTAGGTCAAACATATTCGGCCCGTTGGGGATAATGTCGCCGCATTTTAAACTAGTGCTGCCGATCGGCAGCATCGTCGGCGTCACGAGGCTGAAATAGTTCGACCAACCGGGACGGCCCGGGAGGTCGAACCACCGGGCATTTTCCGCAACATAGGACCGCAGGAAATGGTACGGAATGGCCTCGTCTTCGTAATTCGGCACGTTGCCCGACAGGCGCACCCGCTGGAAAAAACCGAACCGCCACCGGCGAACGTCCTGCCCGAGGTTGAACGTCGAGTTCGCCGACGGCGTGAGCGAGTCGCTGGCCACGACGTCGAAGTTAGATTGCTCAGCGGGGTCCATGAACTGCCCGATGTCCGAAAACGAAAACTTGGAGACCCACGCCGGCATGTCCGTCAGCCCGCCCCACGACGTCGTGCCCGCGGGGCCCGCAGGGCCGACGATCGACTGGCCGTCACTCCCGTCGACGCCGGGGAACCCCCGTGGCCCCCGTTCTCCGGGTGCGCCTTGCGCTTCGCCCTCGATGGCGGAGATGGCGTTGTCAACGTATGTTTTATTTGCAGCGTCGGCGCCCGCTATCGGGGCGGCGACGTTCGTGACGCGACGGCCGCCCGCGTTCACCCCCCGGTCGGCGAAGATCTCCTCGCCGTAGACACGCAGCCCGGAGGTGTGCACGCGCCGCCATCGGGCGTCGGAGGAGCCGAGGTCGAACAGCGCCTGCCCGTTGGGCTCGAGCTGGTCGGCTTTGAAGGTGTAGCCGCCGATCGTCACCGTCGTGATGTCCGCCAAACAGAGGTAGTTTGTCCATGCGGGTCTTCTCGCGAGGGTCCCCCACTTCGCAGCCCCTCCGTCGACGCCGTCCTTCCCGTCGGCCCCCGGGAGGCCTGGCGCTCCGTTCTGCCCGTCGGCACCGGGGGGGGCTTGCGCTCCCGGGAACCCTCGCGGACCTTTGTCTCCTTGAGCGCCTAGGATATTGGCCCCCAGTGCTCCTGGCTCGCCTTGTGGCCCTTGCTGGCCTTGTGGCCCCTGCGGTCCGACTGCCGATGGGTCGCCCTCCAGCAGCACGCGGCGCTGCCCGCCATCGGCGTCGCTCGCCAAGATGTTGTCTGCGTAGATGCTGACGAAGTGCCCCTCCAGCCACGGCTTGACGGGCGCGCCGACCCGCTGAAAGGGGAAGCCGGGGTTGGGATCGTGCGGGATGAGGTCGCCGTTCACCACTATGCCCTCCGTCCAGTTCAGCTCGTCGATGCGCTGCAGCGAGACAGTGGAGGGATGCTAGGGGTCAACCGCCGCGATGCTGTCCCGCAGCGCCTGCAGCGTCTCCGTCAGGCTCTCGCCGTCCAGCGTGACATCTGCGGCAAAAAGGTCCGCCCACCCGTGCGTCTCGCTGCCGAGGGCTGTGTCCGGCTCCGGCAGCAGCGATGCGCCGACGGAGACGCCCCCGCCATCGGTGGCTGCGGAGATGGCGTCCGTGCTGACCTCGTCGGCGAAGCCGAGGACGGTGGCGCTGAGCGACTCGAGCTCGGCGCCCTGCAATTCGAGCTCGGCGCCCTGCAGCTCGAGCTCACCGTCTTGAAGGTCGTTCTCCGCCTCCTCCACCGTCACCCGCGCCGCCAGCTCCTCGAACAACAATTCTATTCGACAAAGGTCCACATGTACCGCCCGCCGCCCGTTCAGCTGCAGCGGCGACACCACCTGCCGGGACTGGTTCATCATGCTGCTCGTTGCTTATATCGAAGGAAAGTTTCAGCGTGGCGGTGAACCGCCCGCCGTTCAGCTCGAGCGTCCGCCGGTCGTCGTCGCTGAGGCGCAGGCTCACGTAGCTGAGGTAGCGGTTGGCCACGGAGACGAAGGCGTCCGCCGTGTAGTGTTCTATTTCGTTGAACTGCGCGCTGGACGTATTTTCGCGAGGATGTCGCCGATCCAGCGCGTGCGGGGGTCCATGTTTTGTGTCAGGAGATTGTTGTGCACGAAGGCGCTGCTGGTGCGCGTGAGATCGACGACGCTGCAGGCGGTCAGCCGGAAGTGGAAGTTGTCAGACAGGGTGGCCCTGTCGCCGACGCGCAGGCCGAGCAGCCGCTGGCATGTGGTGCCCGCCTTCACCACCAGCACCGTATCGGCGTCGTCCGTGTCCTCCAGGGGTAGGCGGTTGGTGCTTTTGTCGTAGCTCGCGACGTAGTCATGTAGCCGCCCGTCGTTCAGGTAGGCCACGACGTCGTCCACCGACCGATTGCCGTGCAGCAGCCGGACGGTGACGTCGGGCGCCCGCTCTTGGCCTCCGTCGTCGTAGGCCAAAACGGGCGTGTCGTTTTCCTCGAAGATGTTGTAGTAGCTGTGCGGCAGCGATGCGTTCAACATGCGGACATGCAGCGTGGGGGGGGCTCGGGCACGGTGATGGGGTCGCGCAGCGCAAAGACGTGCGTGCCATCGGCGAGCGTCGCGTCGGCGTATGCAGTGTCGAGGTACACTTGTTGCATCATTGCACGCGTTACTCAATTACACGATGTCAAAGAAATATTGCGGTGCTAGGATGGCTGCCTGACTACGCTGCCGCCGCTTCTCCGCCTTCGCCGTGCGCGCTCGCAGCATGGCAGCCTTCATCTTCTCGCTCGCTACTCGCTTCGGCGGGGGCGCAGCAGCGGAGGGCTCCGGTCCCTCGGCTGCTGCGGAGGGCTCGGGCTCGGCGGGCTCGGGCTCCTCCGGCGCTGCGGCCGGAAGCGCTCCACCAGCCACAGCATCCCGCCGAACACCGCGAGGTACCGCAGCATCGGGCTGCCCTGCACCGTCTCCGTCACTGTCGTCGCCGCGCTCGAGATCGCTGCACCGTCCCATACCATTGTTTCTTTCTGCAGTAGAAAATAAAATAGAGCTATGGCGTCTAGTGTTGTTGTCGCTGCTGCTGCAGCTCCTGTGCTGTCGCGAGCGGAGATGCGGTGTCCAGCGTCGGCCCGTGCGCGCCGCTCCCGCCGGAAGCGTTCCTCCTTGACGCGTCCTACGGCACGGTGGAGTGGTGGCACGAGCACTACGACGGCTTCGGGTTCAGCGAGGAGCAGTACGCGGTGCTGGAGGCTGCGACGTGGGGCGTAGCGCCGAAAGAAATAAGACGCGCAATTAAAAGAAGAGCGAAGGCTGCTGCTGCAATAACATGCGCTTCGCCATCGAAGACAAGCAGCCTTCCGAGTGAAGCCGCCGGTGTTCCTGTGCGACCGGAAGATCCACGAGAAGATAGTCTCGCCGCTGCCCGACCGCCCCTTCTTCCTCGCTATCATCGGCAGCGCCGGCACGGGAAAAACTTCGATGTTGATAAACATCTTGTCCAGTAAGCAGGCGTACCGCCGGGCGTTCCACGCGGTGCACGTCGCCATGCCGCCGCACTCAGGCGCTAGTATAAAATATAACATCTTCCGCCGGCACGACAAGATGCACGCCGAGCTGGACTGGCCGACGCTGGACGGGGTGCGCGAGGCGGTGAAGGCATCGGCGGAGAAGGGCAACATCAGCATGCTGGTGCAGGACGACGTGACCGCAGCGCTGAAGGACGGCGACATCCAGCGGGCGCTGCGCAACCTCATCTACAACCGGCGGCACTACCGCCTTTCCATCCTGCTGCAAGTGCAGTCCTACAATGCCGCGCCGCTGTCGCTGCGAAAAACGCTGAGCCACTTCCTGCTGTTCAAGCCTCGAAACCAAAAAGAGAGCACAGCCATCTTCGAAGACCTGATAGCGATGGAGCGCACAGAGGCAGAGGCGCTCATGCGCTACGTGTTCAACAGGCCGTACAACTTCCTTTTCGCCGACACCGGCAGCGGCGAAGTTTTTAAATATTTCGACCGTATTGCTAGAGAGGAGAGCGACAGCCGACATGCCCGCCCGACTGACGGCGAAGGCTAGCGGCAGCAGCAGCTGCTGCAAGAAGGCGAAGAAGCCACCGGCACGCAAGCCTCGAGCCCCCCCTCCCGGCGACGCGCAGCGGGGGGCGCGAGGCAGAGCGTGCGCGTGAACGTGGTGCAGCGCGTCGGCGGTGACGCAGCAGCAGCGCCGCAGGCGGAGCCATTCACCCGAGGGTGGACTATGGGCATCGCAGCGCCGGTGCTGGCGCCCGTCGTCGTGCAGTAGCCCCCGCCGAACGTTTACAGGCAGCGGCCCGCAGCGGCAGCAGCAGTGGCGAGCGCGTCGAGGTCAGTGGGGACTAGCACCGCCGCATTGCAGAGGCACGAGCCATTGGAGCGCGTAGCGTCCCCCATCCCGCCTGTGTCGCGCAAAATGCCGGAGGCAGTACCGACGCCGCCACGCCTAGCCTTGTTGCCGACCGACCCTCGGTCATCGGCAGACACCCGAGGCACAGACTTCAACCAGCTGTTGTTAGCGGAGCTCGACATGCGAGACGCCGGCGCCACCAACGCCGATGTTAACGGGTTGTTGGGCAGCCACTCAGACATACCGATTGCACGGACGAACCGCACGCAGACGGTGCAGTCGATGCTCGAGCAAGCAACCGAGTTGGGCATCACCGTCCCGCGCGGCATGAGGAGGAAGGCCAAGGCGGAGATAGCCCGCTACATCGACGAGCAGCTTAGCAAGTAAGAAAAAAACTGTAAGTATAAACAAAACAACACACACTCGCTATGACCTTCGCGCGCTTCCTCGGCGAGAAGTTGAACAAGTTCCGTTCTATCGGCGAGAAGGTCGCGCACGGCGTGCGCAGCGTGGGCAACAAGGTGGGGGGATGGCTGCTGAGCGCAGCGGCGCCCGTCGCGGCGTTCAACCCCGCCCTAGGTGCAGGCCTCGCGTCCGCCGGCGCTGTTGCGACGGGCATAGCCGGCATTGCGGGCGGCGTCGAGGGCGCGCTGACCACCGGGCGGGTGGACGCTTCCGCCGTCAAGGGCCACGGGGACGCTGTGCGAGCTGCCTACGGGCAGATGCGGGGGCAGCTACGGTCTCAGATAGAGAGAGGAGGCTAATCTTTTTTTTCTGAGACGATACTAAAACCCACAATGCAATCGGCGACCGCGCGCTCGTCGCTGTCCGACGCCTTCGTCTATGGCAACAAGCCCTGCGCGGCTCCGGCGACGAAGAGCCGCGTGCACATCTACCCGGAGAACGGCGGGTCGAGCGGCTTCGCGCCGGGAAACACTATTCGCCTAGTAGTCCCTACCGGCGACCGCGGGGAGTACCTGAACACCCGGCAGTCGTACATTAAATTCAGGCTCAATAACCTCGCCACCGACGTCAACGACGCCTTTGCGATGGACAACACCGCCCACGGGCTGTTCCGCAGCCTCAAGGTGTCGGCGTCCGGAGGCGCTGGGGGAGGTGTGCTTGAAAATGTGGAAGAATACAACGCGCTCGTGCAGGCGCTCATCGACACGAGCGTGAGCGAGACTCAGCTGGTGCTCGGTGGCTCTATCGCGGAGGGGTACCTGCAGTCCGTCAACGGCGGCGCCTCCCGCGTCTTTTGCCTGCCGCTCGTGTCCGGCGTGCTTGGCTCGCTGCAGCAAAAATACCTCCCGGTGGGCGCCATGGCCCGCACGCACCTCGTGCTCGAGCTCACGCTCGGCGAGCTCAACCGTGTGCAGTTTGAGAACGTCCCGTGGTCGGTGTCCGACTTCGAATACGTCGCGGAGATGATTCACCTCGACCCCACGGTCGACCGCGCCATCGCCGAGGCCAACTCGCAGGGCATCGTGGTGCCCTTCCACACCTACTCGCAGCACCGGTGGATCGCGCCGTCCGGCAGCGGGTCGATGTCCATGAGCTTTAGCAGCCCCTTCCGCTCGCTGAAGACGCTCATGGCGATATTCCGCAAAGACGAGGCCGACTACGACTTGGCGCGCTACGTGTCGCAGAGAGCCAACCCGATCGGCGACACGTGCCGCTACCAGTTCTCCGTCAACGGGGTGCTCACTCCGAGCAAGGAGGTGAGCTCGAACGCGGAGGCGTACGCCGAGCTGCAGAAGGCCTTCCACGCCTTCGGCGCCGTCGACTCCCACGGCATTATCAACCACGCGAGCTGGACGCAAGCGAATGGCAAATACCTCATCGCGCTGGACCTCGAGTCGCAGAGCCACAAGAGCGCGCTCTCGCAGAACGGCGTGGACCTGAGCACCTCCGTCTCGCACCTCATGGTGACCTTCAACCAGCAGCTCACCACGAGCATGACGGTGGACGTCTTCAGCCACTACGACAGCTTCATTATGGTAGGCCCCGACGGGCTTGTAAATGTCTTCTATTAGGTAAAAAGCAGCAACATGCCGGCCACGCGCCGCAGGATAGTGGTCAGCTCGCAGAAGCGCCTCGGCGGCACGGCGGCCGCCTTCACCGTACGCACGCCCGCCTTTCAGAACGGCAGCGGCTTCCAGGGCCAGCCGCGAGTGCGCTTCGCGGTCGAGTGGTGCACGCCGGTGAGCGGCTTCCAGGGCATCGCGCCGGCGCAGCTCTCGCTGCTGTTGTGCTCGCCGTCCGTCCTGCAGTCCAACACCTTCAAGAGGTGGGCGTCGGCGGACAACGACGCGGTGCTCGCGCTGCTGCAGTCGCGCGGCGGCGACAACGTCTACGGCGAGATGGCGGACAGCCCCTACGTGCAGAGCAGCGCGTGCGCCGGGCTGTGCGACGGCTCGCGGATCGTGCGCGGCGACATGTCGTTCTACCTCTTGCAGGGGCCGACGGTGACGCGGAGGAGCGTGCAGCGGTGGGAGCCGGACGTCATCATGGACTTCACCTTCAGCCTCGTCTTCTGGGTGGACGAGCCGGAGCGCCCCCTCGCCTTGCACCCCCCCTTCTTCCACGTCTGGGTGCTGTCGCGCGGCGGCGGCGACCGCGTGCCGGTGGACTTCCGCACCTTCCGGACCGACCGGGAGGAGGGCGAGGGCGCGCGGTGGCAGGTGGCGGTGTCGCACTGCTCGCTCGTCCGCCTCGTGGGCGCCGCCGGCAGGTACGGCGTCGCGGTCACGAGCACCACCTTCGTGGATGACCCCTTCCAACACATGAGCGTGCTGGCCTACCTGCCGGGCACGGAGTCGGCCGGCAACGCGGTGTTCGCCGGGCAGAAGCTCAGCCTAAAGGGGGTGCACGAGGACACGGTGGGCCTCCCCCATCGGCGACCGCTCGACTGGGCCGGCGAGGTGGACCTGCAGCTGCGCACCGCCGGCGCTGGCTTTCCGCCCGTGCCCGACGCCGCCTCCGCCTTCGTAATTTGTCTCATCTTCTTTCAGATACCGCCATGAGCACGCCCGCACCGGGTGCCCCCTTCCGCCACACGCTGGGCACCGGCGAGTTCGCCGGGCGCGTCCTGCGGGACGGCGTGCACGAGGGCTTCGTGGAGGTGTTCGCGCAGCCGACGGGCGTCGACTCCGTGCTGGACGTCGACACGGACGCCGCGCCGCCGGTGCTGGCGGAGAGCAGCGTGGAGGCCGGCGCCGCCGGCGCCTTCAGCGCCACAGTCCGCCTTTCTTTTTTCGACACTAACTAGCTAGCCATGCCCTTCCTGCAAACCAACCTGCGGCTCTCCGAGACCTCCCGCCCCGACGTCGCCACCTACCTCCCGCCCTCCAACTACTTGCTCGGCTTCACCACCTCTATACGACAGAACAGCCTAGGGAACTCGGTGCAACACCCGCGCGCGGTGGCGAGGCTGGAGTTGAGCGGCGGCGGCGCCCCTGGCGCCCCCCCGCCCGGCACCGTTTTTTTTCGGTGATTCCAAAAAAGCATGAGCGACAGCGACACCGCCATCACGGTGGAGAACCCGCTGCTGGAGAAGTGGCGCACGCACGCGAAGCGGGCGAAGCGAATGCACGGCGCCGCGGCCGCGAGGTTCAAGGCGCGCGCGGACATGGCGCTCTATTCGACGTTGTTCCTCTCGCTCGGCGTGGGCTGCCTCAACCTGACCTTCGGTATCGGTCGCGCGGAGGCCGCCACCGGCGTGCCCGCCATCGTGAGCGGCTGCCTCTCGCTGCTCTCGGGGTCGGTCACGGCGCTCAACAGCGGGCTCGAGTGGCCGAACAAGGCGGAGTGTTGTGAGAAACCACGGAGTCGATCGGATGGTGTCCATTAGGGGGAGTGTTGTGAGATCCCCGTGGTTGGCACGATAATGGACACATCCGTACGTTGTACTCCGGGGGAGTCTTGGCCCTACTATCTCGCCAATAGTGGATGTACTGCGGGAGCCCGTTGCTCGGGCAGTACGGGGGTATATGTATGAGATATATCCCCAATGGGTACCGACTTTTCGGCGCGGTACTTGGTTACGGCGTACGGCTCCGGACACGGAGGTGCCGGGTTCGATTCCCGGTGATGGCATTTCCGTGTAACCCTTCGACGCGGAGTAGCACGACCACTTCGCCTCGCGCTTCGGCGAGGTGGTGCGCGACATCAACACGGAGTGCTCGCTCCGCCACCTGCACGACGCGGAGTACGCGAGCGAGGGCGACTTCCTCCGCCACATGTCTTCCGAGATGACCCGGCTGGAGGAGAGCGCGCCGAACAACCCGCGCGCGATAGAAAATTCTCACTCTCCTCCCAAAGCATGAGCGGCGTCACCGAAGTGCGGCTCTACCGCAACACCGTCGACGCGGTGCCGGCGGACTACGCGAACGTCACCGCCGCGGTGCTCAACTCGGCGGCGACGGACCACGGCACCGGCATCAAGCGCTACCTCGACGGCGCCGCCACGGTGA
This sequence comes from Tetraselmis chui, assembly GCA_026401115.1. Classification (NCBI taxonomy): domain Eukaryota; kingdom Viridiplantae; phylum Chlorophyta; class Chlorodendrophyceae; order Chlorodendrales; family Chlorodendraceae; genus Tetraselmis; species Tetraselmis chui. Next base: position 51,940 of record JAPMLY010001518.1, on the reverse strand, counting down.
GCGGGCTCGAGGGTGGGTCGACCTACTACTTTTGGGTGGAGCTCATCGACGCCCGCGGCAACACGGCGGGGCCGCAGCCCACTGGGAGCTACACAACGCCAACGGTGTGGGAGCTCTACGTTGCGCTTCCATCGGTGCACCCCAAGCTGTTTTTGAGTACGGTTTCGAGCTCGTTCGGGGAAGAAGCAGTTTTTGCTGACGCATGGCGCCCATGGGGGGGCAACTGGATTTATACTGATGACAATGCCGTGGGAAGTTTATTGTGGAGCATCGCGGACGACACCAATAGCTTCGCGCCGGTGTTCAATGTCGTGTGACACCGCAGTAAACACACGACGGGAGTCGAGATACGAAGAAACGGGGTCCCGGTATTTAAAGAGACGAGTAACCGAAGAGGCATTGATTTCCCATCAAATTTATCGCTTGAGTACGCGATATAGGCAAGGGCGGAGGGATGCGTGCGTGCGCGCATGCGTGAGTGCAAGGAGTCGGGCCAATATGTAATCATTATTTTCACACTCACCCCTTGAACCATCGCTACTAGCGGCGCGCGCGCGCACATATTTGAATAGAACGTGGCTACGGCAAAAGTTTCCGTCGGGGCACGCTTTGTGCGCCATTGTTATTTTCGTTGGACTAGCGTCGGCAAGCGAAATTGGCGAGCGAGCGAAATTGGCGAAATTGGGTGCGGCGGCGTCGGTGCGAGTTGGTACAGCGGCGTGCTGCGACATTAAGTGCGTACGGGTACGAGCGAAGCGACGCAACCTCCTCCTGCTCGTTGCGCATGCGAGAGTGCGAGTGCGAGTGCTCGGCGGTGGGCGTGAGTGGTTGCGGTCGAGGTGGGGCGGCGGCGGTGGCGGTGGCGGTGGGTCGGTCGGTTCGGGTCCCTCCGCATTTGCCTTGGCAAGGGCGGAGGCATGCGTGCGTGCAACATCGGCGCTCGGCGGTGGGCGTGAGTGGTTGCGGTCGGCGGAGGCATGCGTGCGTGCACCATCGGCGCGGGGCGGTGCAGCCTCGGCGGGAGGTAACGCGTAGGGCGGCGCCGGCCTCCCGGTGTGCGTGAGTGCTTGCGTTCGCAGCGCCCCCCGGTGTTCTTTCAGTATCTTTCTTTATTGTTATTGGTTATAAGTAATTATTTATATTAGAAGATATATATGTTTAAGGAGGATTGTGACTAATTTGGAACACCAAGAACTTGGAACAAATCTTAGAAAAACAGCAATAACTTTTTGTAAAAACATCAAACTCAAGTTCTGAATATACGACGAGAAAGCTACAGTTTTCAGGATGTTCGGAGAGCCTTGGACCGGCTTTATCCGCTTTTAAACGAGTGAGTTATGCCTCAGGAAAGATGGGCGATGCGTGTACAAAATCGCCTTCCGACCCGCTCAGAATCTTTATGGCGCAGCAGCTAGGCGCCAAAAAGGGGCCCCGAGTGGCTCTAACCCACAGCTATCGCCATTCTAAGTGTAAGGAAGCTTGTTTGTGCGAGTGGTGAGGTGCGTCGGGTCATTGGGACGGGGTATCGGCGCGGCGATGGCGCGGCGTTTAGCGCCCTTTCGGTCGAGAACGACCTATGCTCTCGGCCTCGACCCCCTATGCGTGTCCCTAGTGTTCTCCCTATTCATGCTCGTCGCTGTTGTCCTTAGTACGAAGAGAAAGGGGAAAGGACGGAGTCTGGCGAGGAAGGTGCTGCCGGGAAAGGGGACGTTGCAGCGTGCCTACAAGCGGTGGAGCTCTCGAGATATGGATGAGGCGCTACATAAAATGGCGGGGTTGTATGCTTTAAAACCGCGGCATCCAAAAGCAGGTCTGAGTGCAAGACTGTGCGGCAGGTTGCTAAGGAGTGGGGGGTGCCTCATGTGACACTAGCGAGATACTTTGCACAGCCCGGCTACTTTGAGACATGCAAACGTGTTGGTGTAGTCCTTGTGCTAAGCCGTGATGACGAGAAGAGCATTGTAAAAACTATCTTGCAGCATACAGAGGGGAGGATGTGCCTAAATCATGCACAGACGAGACAAAAAGTGGGAAATATTCATATACTACTTACATGGCTATGCATACATTGGTTTGCAGCGCTAATGGTTATCTATGCACACATGTCAAGTGACTAATTATGGAGGTGATCAAGAGGGTGTCTGGAAAGGAGGACCACCATGTGGCTCATACATGATTGAAGAACAACCAACCCAGCTACTCTTGGTACCGTTCCTTCTTGAACACACAAGGGAAACAGCAGCAACTTTCTGGTGCTGTGCTGTGCTGTGTGTGTGTGTATGTGTATGTGTATGTTTGTATGTGTGTGTGCGTGTGTGTGTGTGTGTGTGTGCGTGTGCGTGTGTGTTTGTATGTGTGTGTGTGTGCTGTGTGCATGTGCGCGCGTGCGTGTGTGTGTGTGTGTTTTCGTATGTGTGTGTGTTTGTTTGTATGTGTGAATGTGTGTGTGTGTTTTGTATGTGTGTGTGTGTGTGTGTGTGTGTTTGTATGTGTGTGTGTGTGTGTGCGTGCGTGTGTGTGTGTTTGTATGTATGTGTGTGTGAGTGTGTTTGTATGTGTGTGTGTGTGTGTGTGTGTGTTTGTATGTGTGTGTGCGTGTGTGAGTGTGTGTGTGTGTGTGTGTGTGTGTGTGTGCGTGTTTGTGTGTGTGTGTGTGCGTGCGTGTGTGTGTGTGTGCTGTGTGCTGTGTGTGTGTGTGTGTGTGTGTGTGTGTGTGTGTGTGTGTGTGTGTGTGTGTGTGTGCTGTGTGTGTGTGTGTGTGTCGTGTGTGTGTTTGTATGTGTGTGTGTGTGTGTGTGTGTGTGTGTGTTTACAGGTAACATATCATGTGTACAATCTTAGCGAGGAGGAGGGCTGTTGCTGAAGCCGTTGCTGAAGCTATTGCTGTTCAGAAGGCAGCATCGCCATCGCAAAAGGCTTGGCAGCTCGCCACCCAAGCCATAACGGAGGCTCGAGGGAGCCTCCTCGTCATCTCCCAGAGGCGTTCCAACCTGCGGGTGAAGGAAGCGGACCTTCAAAAGCTGCGTGAAGCAGCGGCAGTAGTGGCACTTGAGGACGAAGATTCCGAGGTGGAGGAGGTTGACGAGGAGGAAGTCGCAAGCAAGCAAGACAGTCACGACCCTACCGCCGTAGCGCTGACTAATCTAGAGGCAAGATACGAGGCAGGTAAGGGGGACGTTCAAGCGGCTTGCAACTTAGCGGCCGAGGCAGCTGCGGATGCGTTGTGCGCCGCTACGAGGGCGGTAATAGTGAAAGCGTTAGAGAGAGAGCGGAAGCAATCAGGCGCAACAACGAACCGCGTAGCGGCTCGCGGGCCTGTTGCCGCACCGCTAGTAGACGTATCTAACCTTGTTTGACTGCGTGTTGTCCGTGGACTTCGCTCTTGCCGGCCGATAGCATCACTGTCTGCCCGGTGGTGACGTGTATGGTGGCGGATGTCAAGCCCGGGCAGGTGATATCGGGCCGTTGGAGATATAAAGTGGAGACTGTTCCAAATTCATGTAGTCGCCTTTTTTTTTAATCACCCTACCCTCCACTCTTTGACCGGACATAGCGCACTCAAAACACATAATTGTGTTGCAAATAATATATCCATGGAAAGCTGTGGTCTTTAGCTTTGTGCCTTGCCAAAAAAATCCCGATTTGGATTAATGATGGGCCTTTCATGTACTAGACAGGGCTAAAGTGTTCCAATACACCTAAATCCTCCTTATAGGCTATAGGCTACATGCTATAAGGAAAAGAGATAAAATTTGCGAAACGTGTTGTTACCAATAACTTGTTCCGCTGGTATGGTTTATGGTTTAGGGGTTAACTTTAGCACCGGGCACCGGTGCCATTTAGCTGCAAGGACTAGGCACCCGCCGGGTGGAGGGGAGCACGTTGGTGCGAGAAGGTGCAGCAGCAACAGCGCATGTCAGTCGCCGGGGATGGGGCGTTGCGGCAGCATAGTCGGCCGCGAGGTGCAGCATCGCAGCGCCGAGTGCTCGACGACTCGACGCACGCTGCCCGGCGCGCGATAGCACGCGAGGTGCTGCACCGGTTAACAAAACAACGCTGCGTGCTCGACGAGTCGACGCACGCTGCCCGGCGCGCGACAGCACGCGGGGTGGAGCACCGGTTAACAAAACAACGCTGCGTGCTCGACGAGTCGACGCACGCTGCCCGGCGCGCGACAGCACGCGGGGTGCTGCACCGGTTAACAAAACAACGCTGCGTGCTCGACGAGTCGACGCACGCTGCCCGGCGCGCGACAGCACGCGGGTTGCTGCACCGGTTAACAAAACAACGTTGCGTGCTCGACGAGTCGACGCACGCTCCCCGGCGCGCGACAGCACGCGGGGTGCTGCACCGGTTAACAAAACAACGTTGCGTGCTCGACGAGTCGACGTACGCTGCCCGGCGCGCGTCCGGGATGGGGCGTTGCTGTAGCACAGCGGGGAAGGGGCGGGATGGCAGTCGGCCGGGATGGGGCGTTGCGGTAGCGCATGAGCGCAGCCGGACCGGTAGTCGGTCGGGATGGGGGCGTTGCGGCAACGCAGCCGGGATTGCCGAGCAGCCGAGCGCCCGAGGTGCCCGGCCGAGCAGCCGAGCAACCGAGCAGCGGAGGTGCCGTGGACCGTGCACTCAGCTCGCGAGGACAAAAAAGAAATAGAAAAGAATTTATTACAAAAATGGCGTGCGGAACGCGCCAGGACCATTCTAGTACATTAGGTGGTCTTCATTGGGGACAGGAAGGATACATGAATCACATAATAGTTAACCGTTTGTTGTTGGTCCGTAAAAGCAATTGGACGACCGTAAGAACCACGGCTCAACCTGGGGCAGCGTGACGTTGCAAGTACCGCCGGTTGTCTTTACCGGCACCCATATTTAGCTGGTGTGCTGCCCCCCCCCCCGAAAATTTTACTGCACTTACTTTTTTCCTATCAAAGGTTGTGAGTTAATGTGCACCGCGCAGAAAACGGACATTTTTTCAGACATTTTAAGTCATGCGCACGCTTGTACCACATTATTATCGGAGCACGGTCGAGGAGGGGGCCGCAGCCCCCTCGCGATGCCTTTTGGCGCGTGCGCGGGATGGCTCGTAGCGATAGTTACAGGACGTTGAGGGAATATGAGAAGTTAATGGGAGCACGCACGCTGCCGCCTATATGAATATATATAGTGCGCCCATCAATATGTAGGAATACGTGTACGGGCACTGATTTCCTACAATAGCCCCTCCAGATCATTGACCTTACATTTATGCATGCTTAGAGGTTTGTCCGTCAGATTTATGATCTATAGGTCATCGCCCGGTGCGTGACCGCTCCTTCTATGGCAAGCGACTTCTGTGTGGCCGTTGCTTCTATGTCGAGCGACTTCAGTGTGGCCGCTGATTCATAGGAGGTGGCCGTTGATGAACGGCGTCGGACGTGTGGCTAGTTTCATGTCGGGGCGGCTAGTCCCCTCGGTGCTAGGCGGCGCCGGCGGTGAGTTGCCGGCCATGGTGTTTGCAGTACTTAAGCCAGTATTTGTCGCTAGCGCTCTAGGCACTTGACGTGTGCGTAGCGGAGGCGCGTGAGTGTCCGTAAGGCTAAGAGGGCACATAACCTATTATCGGAGCACGGTCGAGGAGGGGGCCGCAGCCCCCTCGCGATGCCTGTTGGCGCGTGCGCGGGATGGCTCGTAGCGATAAAGTGACGTAGCCCTGTATAAACCCGAAAAACCGTAACCAAACATACCCGCTTTTCGTGCCCTTTTCGGATTCTCACCCAAATGCTCGTACTTTTTGAAAATCCCCATTTTCCTACAAATAGTTATACTTCCCCTAGCGATCATCGCTATAACTACGCGCTTTTGGTTACGGATTTTACGATCCGATAGCGAACGTCGCTACAGTATAACGGTACTCTTGGTGACGATTCTATAGCGACGTCGCTGCTATTTTGTCCGCCGCTGCGGACGGCACGGAGGCCGCTTCTTCCTCGGCTGGGATGCCTTCTCCAGCCACGGCGCTCTTCACCCGCGCCATGGGCCGCAAGCGTCCCCGTGCTTCCTCGAGCGGCGCGTGAGGCGCCGCTTGTCGCCTCCACGTGTTGCATTCTCGGCGTGGCTTAAGAGTTTCCTTAGTTTAATCTGCTAGGTTTGTGCACAATGTAGTGCTTTCCTTTTGCTGTGCTTTGGATTCCGTGATCCTCTTGTCACTCTTGCCCTCTTGTTTCCCCTCCAACTTTCCCTGTCCGTGCTAATCTGGTTCTTCTTGTAAGCAAAATATTCTATAGCGACGTCGCTATAACTATGACATTCTTGGTGACAACTCTATAGCGACGTCGCTATAACTACGGTATGTTATAGCGAAGTCGCTATAGAAAATCTGTATTCTTCTAGCGAAGTCGCTATAGAAAACATGTATTCTTCTAGCGAAGTCGCAATAGAAACCTGTATTCTTCTAGCGAAGTTGCTATAACAACATGTATTATTCTAGCGAAGTCGCTATAACGAATTTCCCCCCCGCGTGACGTCGATGCCCGTACAAAATCCGGCCATGTCGACGCGCGTTATCGGCCGACAGCTGCACCCCCCGCACGTGACCGTAAAATTCAATAAAAAGAACCTACCGGCGACGTGCGTCCACCCCGTCACCCACGTCAACGCCTCGTGCGTCAGCACCTCGCGCGCGGGGCGCACGCGCCTCACGCGTCAATCGGTACGGACAAAATCCCGTACCATGTGATGCATTCAACCTTGCCCAGCCTAGCCTTGCCTAGCCTAGCCTAGATCGGCGCCGCGCCCCACGACCGCCGGCGCCGCTCCCCACCACCCCCGGCGCAGCCATCCAAGGCTTGAATGCGCCGAGACCCTCGACCGTGCCTAGCCTAGCCTAGCCTAGCCTAGTTCGGCGCCGCGCCCCACGACCCCCGGTGCCGCTAGCCAAGGCATGCCCACGCGCGCGAGACCGTCGGTGCCTAAAAATGGCACCCGGGTCCTACATACGGCGCCGCCAAGGCTCGAATGCGCCGGAGCATGCGCCGCAGCATGCGCCGGCGAACGTCCGCACGCACGTCGGTGCTTGTAGTACCTAGGTACTAGATGACGCGGGCGGGCACCGCCGACCGGAGAGAGAGAGACACACACACCCGCGAGCATGCGTTGGCGCTCGGTTGGAGGCGTGCGTTGGCGCTCGATCGATGGCATGCGTTGGCGCTCGGTCGGAGGCGAGTTGGGACTAAAATTACCCCGGTACTAGGTGACGCGGGCGGGCACCGTTCGAACGAGGGCACGCGCGCGGGGCGCACGTACGTCCGCGCGTCCATGCTGAAATATACCTAGGTACTAATAGACGCGGGCGGGCACGGTTCGAACGAGGGCATGCGTTGGCGGCTCGGTCGGACACCGATCGGTGTCCAAGTGACGCGGGCGGGCCCCGTTCGAATGCGCGCGGGGCGCACGTGCGCACGCGCGTCGGTGGTAGGTACTAGTAGACGCGGGCGGGCACCAACGGAGAGAGAGATGCGCGCTCGCCCGGACATGGTACCCGGGTACTAGGTGCCGCGAGCGGGCCCCGCCGGAGGGAGAGAGGCATGCGCCGGCGCTCGGTCGGACACCGGCCGGTGCTCAATGTACTTAAAGCCCAAGCCTCCGGTGATGCCCTTTTATGGCCCTACTTAAAACTCAAGCCTCCGGCGATGCCTCTTGCCCAACTTAAAGCCCAAGCCGCCGGCGATGCCTTTTGCCCTACCTATAGCTCAAGCTGCCGGCGATACCTTTTGCCCTACCTAAAGCCCAAGCCGCCGGCGATGCCTTTTTTGGCCCTACTTAAAGCCCAAGCCGTCGGCGATGCCTTTTTTGGCCTTGCTTAAAGCCCAAGCCTCCGGCGATGCCTCTTGCCCTTGCCTACTTAAAGCCCAAGCCTCCGGCGATGCCTCTTTCCCTTGCCTACTTAAAGCCCAAGCCTCCGGCGATGCCCCCTTTCCTCCGGTCGCAACCAAGGCACGCGCGCGGGGCGCACGTGGGCACGCGCGTCCATGCTGAAATGTAACTAGGTACTAGTTGACACGGGCGGGCACCGCTCGAACGGGGGCATGCGTCGGCGCTCGGCCGGACACCGGTCATAGTACCCGGGTACTAGGTGCCGTGGGCGGGCCCCGCTCGAACAAGGGGATGCGCGCGGGACGCACGTACGTCCGCGCGTCCATGCTAAAAAGTACCTAGGTACTAGTAGACTCGGGCGGACTCCGCCGAAGGGTGAAGGCACGGGCCGGAGCTCGGTCGAACGCCGCTCGGTGCTCAATGTACCCAGGTACTAGGTGACGCGGGCGGGCACCAAGATGGCCGAAGGCATACGCCGTGGCTCGGTCGAACGCCGGTCGAAAGCCGGTCGGACGCCGGTCGGTGCTCAATGTGCCTAAAGCCCAAGCCGACGGCGATGCCTCCAACCACACAGGGGCATACCACCGACCCACCCACCAACAGCGGGGATGAGCTCGGAGAAGAAACGCAAGGCGTTGGACGCGCGCGCCCTCGCGGCCATGAACGCGCACGCCGCCGCGCAGATGCCGGCGATACAAAACGCCTTTCACGGCACGGGCGCGGCGAAGGTGAACAACGGCGCGCAAAACATCCTCGTCAGCACCGAGGGCGAGAAGATCCATGACATTGTCGAGTGTCGGGACATCCTGCTCGACGCGGCGCGGGAGCTTAAGCTGCGGAAGGCCAACGGCTTCATCTGGCTGCAGGTCCGCGGGTGCCCGCTGGCTTACGAGCCGGTCATGACGGGCCCCAACAAGGCCGAGCAGATGACGTACGCGAAGCTCATCAACACCACCCTCGCAGACAACGAGGCATTCAACAACAACCCGCGCCGCCTCGCCGATCTCGTCGCGTGCCTGAAGGGCTACACCAGCATCAAGCACATCCCTGAGTACGAGCCGTCCCGCGACGTGCTGTCCTTCGCCAACGGCTTCTTGCGGCTCGCATCCGGCGAGTTTCACCCGTACGGGACGGCGGACGAACCCGTTCTCGCGGCCCGACACGGAGGCGCGGCGCGCCGTCACATCCCCCTGTCCTAGATGGGCGAGACGGCGACGCCGCTGCAAGACAAAATCCTCGCGCACTTGTTCCCGCGCGACGTGGCGGACCTGCTATGCCCGCTGCTGGGCCGCGCGTTGTTCCGCGTCGGGTAGTTGGACGACTGGCAGGTGGCCCCGTACCTCGTGGGCGCTGGCGAGACATGGAAGTCGGTGCTGTTGGCGGCGCTGACGGCGCTGCTGCGCCCCGGGAGCGTGGGGAACCTTGCGGCCAAGAGGATGGCCAACCTTGTGGGCAAGGAGCTCGTCGTTGGGCGCGACTTGCCCGAGAAATTGAGCGCCGTCATTCCGCAGGAGACGCTGCAGTCCATGGTGACGGGGGAAGACATCCAGGTGGCCCGCAGGAACGTGAAGTGGACCGCCCCCACGGTCTTCACGTCCAAACACATGCCGGACTACGTGTCCACCGGCGGCAACAGCTCTAGGCGCCTTGTCCCCTTCGGCTTCAACACCCCCGTGGCCGCCCCGGACTACTCGCCCAAGGCCAGAATCCTGCGCGAGGAGCTGCCGAACATCGTGGCCCGATGCATGGAGTGCTACCGGCGGCTGCGAGCGCGCATCGACGCCGAGGGAATCCCATTTTGGAGCGCCGTGCCCCAGCACATCCTGGAGTGGAACAACTCCATGTCCGCCGCAACCAGCACGCTGCACAGATTCCTGGACATGGACGAGGAGGAGCGCGGCTGCCGCATTGAACGCAAGGAGGGCCGCATCACCTGGGTGCACGGCCTGGCCGCCGCCATGGAGGCCGTTTGCGGCGCGAAGACCTTCCACAAGGACGCCACCGTAATGGCGGCGTTCGGGTTCACCACCTGCCCCGGCGGCATGCGGGTGAACGTGTGCCGGAGCAATAAGCAGGTGGCGAGGATTGGATGCTGCCCGGCCTTCAATCGCGCTAATAGGTGCACCAAAGATGTCATCTATGACATGGTCATTTGTCCAATGAAGTAGTTGTGTAATCAGTTGCGCCGGCGATGCCTTTTTCCACCCCCACCTAAAGCCCAAGCCTCCGGCGATGCCTTTGTTTGGCCCTACCTAAAGCCCAAGCCGCCGGCGATGCCTTTTGCCCTACATAAAGCCCAAGCCTCCGGTGATGCTATTTTTTGGCCCTACTTAAAGCCCAAGCCTCGGGCGATGCCTTTTACCGCCCCCACCTGAAGCCCAAGCCGCCGGCGATGCCTTTTTCCGCCCCCATCTAAAGCCCAAGCCGCCGGAGATGCCTTTTGCCTTTGCCCAAGCCTCCGGCGATGCTTCCTTTCCTCCGGTCGCAAACAAGGCACGCGCGCCGGCGCACGTCCGCTCGCACGTCGGTGCTAGAAGTACCTAGGTACTATTAGACGCGGGCGGGCCCCGCCGCCCGGAGGGAGAAGAGACGCGGCGGAGCTCGGCGGTCGCCGGTCGGTGCTCAATGTACCTAGGTACTACAAGACGCGGGCGGGCACCGCCGCCCGGAGGGACCCATGATGGCCCGCGCGCGAGCGGACGTGCGCCCTGCGCGCGCGCGGGTGGTGGGACACATGCACCGAGCGAATCATTATTGTAAAATTACATCGCGCCCTGGATGCGGGCGCAGTCGTCGCACACCATGTAGCCCGTGTTGTACCGCCTCAGCGCGCACCCCCCCGCGGCCACGTCGCCGCAGATGGCGCAGAACGGGACGTCCCCGTGCTCGCGCAGCACGCCGACGCGGTGCCGGAGCGCGTGCATGGAGCGCCGAACCGCGTCCGCGGCCGTGCAACCCGCCACCGCCTCCATGCCCCGATTGCGCGGCAGCTGCGCCGAGAGCGGCGTGCACAGCTCCTTGTGCACCGGCCAGTGCGCCTTTTGGCACGCGGAGATGCAGTAACCGGCGGTGCGGCAGGTCCGGCACGCCCGGCGCTCCGAAAACTGGCTGCCGCAGCCCGAGCACGCCAGCGCGGGCTCACGCCGCCGCCGACGTTGGGCCGGTCCATGCGCTAGTCCCGTCATCCCGGTGCGGTCGAGTTTCCGAGCCGGCGTTGGTCGCCCTTTAAGCTTGCACCCGCCCGCTGCGTCCGCCCGCTGCGCCGGTCGCTGCGCCCGTCCGCTGCGCCAGGCTCGCTGCACAAGTCGCTGCGCCGGCCCGTTGCATCGGAAACAATACACTGGTTGAAAAAAAACATGCGCCGCCGCCACGAGTGACGTGACGGGTCGTGACGTGACGGGACGCGTACGTACAAAAATAGCAAGGCACCCATGCTTGCCTGGCACAGTCTGCCTTGTACCACAACCGAAGCTGCCCCCGCCTACCACGAGCCAAACCACGACGCCTAAGGCGGCCGGACCGCCACCAACAGAAGAAAGAGACGCCTCCTCGCCTCAGAGCAGGAACCCTAAACGTTCTCCAAAGGTTATCAAGCCATGGCGGACGACGACATCCTTCCCCTCGTCAGGCCCTTCTATCTGCTGGACAACTCGTATCACTCCTACTCCTGCCGCCGTGTAATGGCCTTTGTTGGTGAGGCGGACCGCCCCAGGTCCGAGCGAATGAGCCGCGAGAAGGTGTTGTTCCTCATCAGCTGCAACTTGCTGGTGCGCGTCTCCTGGCATCACGAGCGGGGACGCTATTCCATCTTCTGCCCGGACTGTACCACGCGAGGTGGATTAACCCTCTCCGCGCTCTTGCGGAGCCACCACATCCCGTTGGAGTGCCTGGAAAAGAGGAACATGTACTGCGTGCCTCGCTACAGTGAGGCCATCGTCTCGCCGCCCGTGCCCCAGGTCCTCCCCGACGCCATCGACGCTCATGTCGATCCCACGCGCCTCATGCGCTCGGACAACCCCTTCGACGAGGCCCGCCGAAAATTAACCGACCCTCACGGCGTCCTGGGCCGGGACGCCAACCTCATGTTCCTTAGGAACGACATCACTATGGAGCCCAACGCCATGGCGCGCGCGCTGATGCTCCCCCTCTTCTTCGGGGCGCGCCCCCGGCGGGGCGTCCCCCGGGCGGTGTCCAAGCACGCCGCCCAGCTGATTGTGGATATCAAGCTCTCGCCGCTACGGGGCCCCGCTGAGATGGTGAAGATGACCGAGAAGGTGGCGAAAACCATCCTCTTCATACCCCCGCTGCGGCTGTGGTACACGCACATGGCGAGCAGCCCCGGGGTCTTCGTCCGGACCGTCAGAGGTATTGTGGAGAAGGCCCGGGAAATGCAGTGCGACTCGGGGGAGACGCAACACTTGTTGACTACTCAATATAGCTTAGCCCATATGGTGCTGGAGCAGGAGACGCCCGTGCCCGTCGGCGATCAAAACCCCGAGTTCCTGGCGGTGATACGCCGCCTGGGTATTGAAAACCCCTTGAAAGCCAGAGCCGTCCGGACATATATTTCCATGGTGGAGGGCACTGAAAAACGGATGTTGTCCCTCGTGGCGGGTCGCATCGAGCGGCTCCACCACGAGCGAGGCAGCGCCTTCCCCCTAGAGGCCGCTTACGACCGCATGTTCGCTGGCTTGGCCGCCATATATACCGCTCCTGATGACGCCCAGCCGGCGATGATCATGTCCACGGACTTCCTCGCCCGGTTCGCCTGCATGATGTGCGTCTTCGACGGCATGGACTGTGAGTGGCAGTTCGGCCCCACCCAAGATAACCATAATACAACGGTAGAACACTTAGACATGCTGATGGACCAATCATGATCACCGACAGCAACAGCAGCATCAGCAACATTAGCAGAAGCAGCAGCAGCAGCAGCCCCACCCTCCCCATGTCCCTCATATGAAACTGTAATCAAAAAAACACTGTCATCTCGTGTCACCTCTCACCGCGCGCGTCCACTGCAAACTATATCGCATCCAGGAACCCATAGCCCGCTGCGTTCCATTCCTCGGCCTCCAGGCCGCCTTCGTCGGCGTCGTAGACGAACTCCCCGGGTTCCCCGGGTGCCGGGGCGTCGCCGTGGCAGCCGATGAGGGAGGGGTAGGAGCGAAGTGATTCGAGTGTGGACGCGTATGCCGGGTCGTCAAGCCGGCGGAACAAGCCCACGAAATCCTCCGGCGCCATGGTCTCCGTCGCAGCGATGCCCCACAGGTACACAGACTCCGGCTGCAGCCGCGCGAGCGCCTTGCACAGCGGCGCGCACCGATGCCGGACGGCCACCTCCACGAAAGCCTTCATAGGCGACCGCTCCGCATCCACGGCCTCCGTCACGAACTGCACCAACGCCTCGTCCGCGGGCGCGTCAAGCGCCTTGGCGTGCCTCCTCACCTCCCGGTCGAAGTTGAGCTCCGGGCGCTCCACCGCGATGCCCTTCGTCGCGCGGCGCACCGCGTACGCCGTCACGGGGGGCAACTCGTAATTCAACTCCCTTCCCATGAGCTCCAGCGCGTGGAATATCGGGTTAGTATCGAGGGTCTGCGTAGCTGCGTCCGTCATGCAGTTGTGCTGTGTGGGGCATATACTCTATGGGTACTCTGACGCGGGACTGCGCCGAGGGCGGTCCCTTCCGACAATCATTTTTTTGATTACAAAGGTATACGCCCACATTTACACCTCGATGCTAGCCACAGGCGGCGGCGCGCCGAAGCCCTCCCCCACCGGCGCGCCGAAGCCCTCCGCCGCCGCGCGCAGAAACTCCGCCCACCCCGCCGGGTCCTCCTGCCCGTCCGGGCCCGCGATGGTCGCGCCCGCGTATGTCCCGCCCGCGTCGGGGCAGCCCGCGTCGGGTATGCCCGCGTCGGTCGCGCCAGCGTCGGGGCAGCCCGCGTCGGGCCCGCCCGCGCGCGCGCCCCCGGTCTCCTCGGCTTCCACCGCGGGGTCCCGAAACGCCGCGTCCGACCCCGCCGGGCGCCAGCGCCCGCGCGCGTCGATCTCCACCTCGTCGCACGCGTCGCCGACGACGGCAAGGCTCGCCAACACCGCCGCGAAGTAGGGGACGTACGAGAGCCTGGCCGCCGCGAAGGACAAGCCGGTGAAGGGGCAACGCCAGACGGCCGCCCGCGAGCCCCATGCGATCGCGGCCTCTTGGTCGAAGACGCGCGGCGAGTTGGAGCCCAGGTACCGCCCCGGCACGCGCGCGCGGCGCCGCGTGTACGGGCACACCAGGGACACGACGGCCACGCCGTCTTTGCGGCCGGCTGCCGCCGCCTAGGTGCCCGCGAGCCCGCCCGTGCGGTCTTGCGCGTCGCGCAGCGTCTCGTCGTACCCGACGCAGTCCGTGGGCTGCTCCGCCGCGACAAGCATGGCCACGACGGTCAGCCGCTCTGCGCGCTCGTCGCTGAGGGAGCTGCTGACTCGGATGTGGTTTTCGCCCGGGTGCACGACGTGCGCCGGCAGCTCCCGAGGCTCAATGCGCGGCCTCCGCGCCCGGCTGGTGGTCCGCAGCCGCACGTTGTTGCATGTCACCATCGCGGCCACGGGCGCGGGCGCAAGCGCGTTCGGCGGGCCCCCGCCCTCCGTCACGGACTCCAAGAACGCGACGCGGAGGTGCAGCCGCCCCGCGTCTAGGAGCCGCTTGTGCTCGGCGCACGGGTGGAAGCGGATGGGCCACGGCTCGCGCATTGGCATGGACGCCAGGCACACCACGCGGACCGAGGGGTCGGCGTGCGCCACGCGGCCCGCGGGGCAGCCCGCCATCGCGCCCACCGGCGGGAGCGCGTGCTCCGGCCGGCGCCGACCATCGCCGGGCGCGCACCAGGCGCAGCCGGAGCCCAACGACACGGGCGCGCGGAAGCCGGCCGACTGCTCCATGGCGAGGCGAGGCGAGACGATGCGAGACGATGCGAGGAGAGACGATGCGAGTCTCCCCTTGAAGGCGAGTTTCCGCGGCGAGGTGAGGCGAGTTCAGGCGAGATGCGAGGCGAGTCACCGCGGCGAGTTGGGGCGAGGCACTGCAAGGCGGGGCGGGGCAGGTTGGCTGTGTGACGCGAGCAGAGAGGCGAAATGGGGACAGTTGTGACCGGCCGTGCCCATTATTGAACGCGGGGTGGGGGGTGGGGCGGGGGGGGGGGGGGGGGGGGGGGGGGCGTGGCCGCCGGCTGGGCGGACGTGGGCGGGCGGGGTAGAGTGGTATCAAGGTTTGATTACGGTATTTATTGATAATTGTGGATCCCCTCTCACGCGCTCCCGCCCCCCTGCACGAGTGCGGCCCGCTGCACCTCGAGCCCGCCCCGCTGCACCTCGCGCCCGGCCCGCTGCACGAGTGTGGCCCGCTGCACCTCGCGCTTGTGCGCCGTCGCCATGATGATCCGCGCCTGCGTGCCCGCTACCAGCAGGTGGAAGGCGCCGTGCGCCGCCACCACCCATGGGGACAGGCTGCCCGCCAACGAGTACAACGCGCCGGACGTCGCGTACGCCGCGCCGGCGGCCGTCGCCAACAGCGCGGCTCCCGGGTCGTCCAGCGCGGAGGATATGCTATGCACCGTGTACACGGCCAGGCACGCGAGCGCGACCGCGCGGTCCGCGTGGTACCGCCAACCCGCTTCCGAGAACGCGGCCCACTTGAAGACGTTGACGGCGGACGTGACGAAGCCCGCGAGCGCGAGCGCGGGCAGGCGCAGCCGCAAGGCGTACGCGCCGGAGGCGAGGAATCCCAGGCAGGTGAGCATCAGCGCGGGCACCGCCACGGGGGCGGGCGCGCGCGCGGAGGACACGAGCGACGGCATTTTAGTCCGGGGGGAAGGGGCGGCGCCGCGGGCGGGCTTGGGCAAACGAGTGGCGGACGGGCAGGTCGATACCATGGACGGCTGAAAAATGGGGCGTAGAGGTCGGTGGGGCGCGCGCGCCGCTTGTGCCGGTCACACCCCCCCCGACGTGCCCGCTGTGCACACCCTCCTCGCCTGCCCGCTGCACCCCGCTCGTGCGACGTCACCAGGAGCGAAGGAGCTCGGATGGCCTCTCCCTCCACGAACTATCGGGTCGCCGACAATCCGCCGGCGCATGCCAAGCCGCAGCAGGCGCAGCCGCCGCAGGGCCGGCCGCAGTAGGCGAAGTCGCCGCATGCCCAGCCGCCGCATGCCCCGCCGCCGCATGCCCGGCCGCAGCTGGCGCATCCGCCGCAGGCCCAGCCGCTGCAGGCGCAGCCGCCGGAGGCGCGGCCGCCGCAGGCCCAGCCGCCGCAAGTGCGGTACATGGTGGTGGATGTCGAGACGGACGGCTACGGCGGCTTCCGGTCGCCCAAGCAACGAATGGTGCAGATGGCGTACATCTGCGGCGGCCGCGAGTTGTCCGGCTACATGTGGGGCGTGCGCCGCGTGCAACCCGTGGCGCAATCGTTGCACGGCATCACCGCCGAGGCGTGCGCCGACGGCCACGACTTCGAGCGCGTGTTCGAGGACTTCCTGCAAAAGTTGGAGACCTGCGACGCGTTGGCCGCGCACAACGCGGACTTCGACGCCGGCTGCCTCTGCCACGAGCTCGAGTAGCGCGGCATGCGCGCGGAGCAGAAGCGGTTCCGCACGCTGCTAGACACGCCCGTGCACGTCGAGTGCACCATGCGCGGCGGCATCCCGGTGTGCCGGCTGCCGAAGAAGGGGCCGGGCGCGGCGTACCCGGGCTTCAAGGTACCCACGCTCGCCGAGGTGCACCGCGAGCTCTTGGGCCGCGCGCCGGACGGGCCCCTCCACGACGCGCTTGCCGACTGCCGCGCGGTGTCTGCGTGCCTGCTCCCGCTGTCCGAGCGCATCGCCGCCGCGGACGCCGCGGCCGCACACGCTGCGCCTGAACGCGAGTCATAGAGAGAAAACAAAATGTAATCAATCCATGCGAAATATACACCATCGCGGCCGTCGCACGACCGGGCTTTCACCCACACCCGCCCGCCCCCTCCCGCGTCTTCACCCGCCCGCCCCACCCCCTTTTGCGGCACCGCTCTCGTCGGCCCCCTGCTCCCTCGTCCCCTCGCCTCGCTCTATCATCGCATCGCCTCGTCCCGTCCCGGTCCTGCCCCGCCTCGCAGCGGCCCCGCCTCGCATCGGCCCCGCCTCGCACCCCCCGCGTGTCCGACGCACCGAGGCTCGGCGCGCCCCTAGGCACGAGACAATACTTGGCGTCAAGTAGTGGCGCGGCGCGTCCCATGGCCCCCACCACCTGCCTGCGCGCCGTGTTCCACGCCGTCGCGGCGCTCGACGACGCCTCCCTCCGCGGGCTGTGCGCCGCTCACGCCGGCGGGTTCCCCGCCGCGACGCCCTCTAACTAGTACCACCGCGCGGACTGGGGCGACGACCTCGCCGCGACCGGCGCGGGCGCGCCCACCCCTCTGTGGGCGGCGTGCCGCGAGGGGTCCCTGCCAGCCGTGCGCATGCTGGCCGCCCGGCACGCCGAGGGCGGCCTTCCGCTCGCGCCCGCGGCGGTGGCGTGTTTGCGGGGCCGCGCGGACGTCGTGGGCATGTTGTTGGAAGCGCACCCGGAGGTCGCGCCGGGCGACGACCCGAACGCGCTCCCGCGCCCCGGCGCCCTGAGCCTCCTCGGGGCGGGCATCTCGGGCGGCGACCGCGTCCTGGCGGCCCAATTGCGCCGCGCCGACGCGCTCGGGCTCCGCATGGACCGAGTCTGCTCCGTGTCCGCCGAGACGCGCGTGGCGCGCCAGGCGCTGTCGCTGGCGCTGCAAGGCCGCGGGGCGGTGCGCTTGGACGCCGCGCGGGTGGTGGACGCGTCGCTAGTGCGCCGGCTCCTGCGTGCCGGCGCGGCGGCGACGCACTGGGAGAGCGGCGGGCTGGAGGAGAGCGCGTTGGGGGTGGCGACGCGCTGCGGGGAGGCGCTCGGCGAGCTGGTCTTCGAGCGCGTATGGGCCCCGGCCGCGGGGCGGGCGGACGCCAGCGGCAAGACGCTCGTGTGGCTCGCCGCGCGTTGGAACTGCGCCGCGGCGGTCTGCGCGATGCTCGCCGCTGTCGACGACCTCGGCGCGCGGACGGACAACCGCACGATGCCGCTGATGTCCACCCCGCTCATGGCCGCGTGCTTCGGGCGGTGCGCCCGCGCCGCGGTGGAGCTGTCGGCCCACGCCGTGCGCGGCGGGGGCGGCGGCGACGCGCGCCAGGACGACCTAGACGGGCCGAGCCTAGTGGGGTTGGTGCGGATGCTTCACCGGAGCGACGCCGGCGGCATCGACGCGCTCCGCCGCCGCGCGGAGGCCGCCGACGAGGGCCGCGCCGCAGCGGAGGCGCACGTCGCCGCCATGGTCGCAAACCTGGGTCGCCATGGTCGCCGACTGCCGGCACGCCGCCATGGTCGCCGACTGCCGCGCGGTGTCTGCGTGCCTGCTCCCGCTGTCCGAGCGCATCGCCGCCGCGGACGCCGCGGCCGCACACGCTGCGCATGAACGCGAGTCATAGAGAGAAAACAAAATGTAATCAATCCATGCGAAATATTCACCATCGCGGCCGTCGCACGACCGGGCTTTCACCCACACCCGCCCGCCCCCTCCCGCGTCTTCATCCGCCCGCCCCACCCCCTTTTGCGGCATCGCTCTCGTCGGCCCCCTGCTCCCTCGTCCCCTCGCCTCGCTCTATCATCGCATCGCCTCGTCCCGTCCCGGTCCTGCCCCGCCTCGCAGCGGCCCCGCCTTGCATCGGCCCCGCCTCGCACCCCCCGCGTGTCCGACGCACCGAGGCTCGGCGCGCCCCAAGGCACGAGACAGTACTTGGCGTCAAGTAGTGGCGCGGCGCGTCCCATGGCCCCCACCACCTGCATGCGCGCCGTGCTCCACGCCGTCGCGGCGCTCGACGACGCCTCCCTCCGCGGGCTGTGCGCCGCTCACGCCGGCGGGTTCCCCGCCGCGACGCCCTCCGACTAGGACCACCGCGCGGACGGGGGCGACGACCTCGCCGCGACCGGCGCGGGCGCGCCCACCCCCCTGTGGGCGGCGTGCCGCGAGGGGTCCCCTGCCGGCCGTGCGCATGTTGGCCGCCCGGCACGCCGAGGGCGGCCTTCCGCTCGCGCCCGCGGCGGTGGCGTGTTTGCGGGGCCGCGCGGACGTCGTGGGCATGATGTTGGAAGCGCACCCGGAGGTCGCGCCGGGCGACGACCCGAACGCGCTCCCGCGCCCCGGCGCCCTGAGCCTCCTCGGGGCGGGCATCTCGGGCGGCGACCGCGTCCTGGCGGCCCAATTGCGCCGCGCCGACGCGCTCGGGCTCCGCATGGACCGAATCTACTTCGTGTCCGCCGACGCGCGCGTGGCGCGCCAGGCGCTGTCGCTGGCGCTGCACGGCCGCGGGGCGGTGCGCTTGGACGCCGCGCGGGTGGTGGACGCGTCGCTAGTGCGCCGGCTCCTGCGCACCGGCGCGGCGGCGACGCACTGGGAGAGCGGCGGGCTGGAGGAGAGCGCGTTGGGGGTGGCGACGCGCTGCGGGGAGGCGCTCGGCGAGCTGGTCTTCGAGCGCGTATTGGCCCCAGCCGCGGGGCGGGCGGACGCCAGCGGCAAGACGCTCGTGTGGCTCGCCGCGCGTTGGAACTGCGCCGCGGCGGTCTGCGCGATGCTCGCCGCCGTCGACGACCTCGGCGCGCGGACGGACAACCGCACGATGCCGCTGATGTCCACCCCGCTCATGGCCGCGTGCTTCGGGCGGTGCGCCCGCGCCGCGGTGGAGCTGTCGGCCCACGCCGTGCGCGGCGGGGGCGGCGGCGACGCGCGCCTGGACGACCTTGACGGGCCGAGCCTAGTGGGGTTGGTGCGGATGCTTCACCGGAGCGACGCCGGCGGCATCGACGCGCTCCGCCGCCGCGCGGAGGCCGCCGACGAGGGCCGCGCCGCAGCGGAGGCGCACGTCGCCGCCATGGTCGCAAACCTGGGTCGCCATGGTCGCCGACTGCCGGCACGCCGCCATGGTCGCCGACTGCCGCGCGGTGTCTGCGTGCCTGCTCCCGCTGTCCGAGCGCATCGCCGCCACGGACGCCGCGGCCGCACACGCTGCGCCTGAACGCGAGTCATAGAGAGAAAACAAAATGTAATCAATCCATGCGAAATATACACCATCGCGGCCGTCGCACGACCGGGCTTTCACCCACACCCGCCCGCCCCCTCCCGCGTCTTCATCCGCCCGCCCCACCCCCTTTTGCGGCATCGCTCTCGTCGGCCCCCTGCTCCCTCGTCCCCTCGCCTCGCTCTATCATCGCATCGCCTCGTCCCGTCCCGGTCCTGCCCCGCCTTGCATCGGCCCCGCCTCGCACCCCCCGCGTGTCCGACGCACCGAGGCTCGGCGCGCCCCAAGGCACGAGACAATACTTGGCGTCAAGTAGTGGCGCGGCGCGTCCCATGGCCCCCACCAACTGCCTGCGCGCCGTGTTCCACGCCGTCGCGGCGCTCGACGACGCCTCCCTCCGCGGGCTGTGCGCCGCTCACGCCGGCGGGTTCCCCGCCGCGACGCCCTCCGACTAGGACCACCGCGCGGACTGGGGCGACGACCTCGCCGCGACCGGCGCGGGCGCGCCCACCCCCCTGTGGGCGGCGTGCCGCGAGGGGTCCCTGCCGGCCGTGCGCATGCTGGCCGCCCGGCACGCCGAGGGCGGCCTTCCGCTCGCGCCCGCGGCGGTGGCGTGTTTGCGGGGCCGCGCGGACGTCGTGGGCTTGCTGTTGGAAGCGCACCCGGAGGTCGCGCCGGGCGACGACCCGAACGCGCTCCCGCGCCCCGGCGCCCTGAGCCTCCTCGGGGCGGGCATCTCGGGCGGCGACCGCGTCCTGGCGGCCCAATTGCGCCGCGCCGACGCGCTCGGGCTCCGCATGGACCGAGTCTACTTCGTGTCCGCCGACGCGCGCGTGGCGCGCCAGGCGCTGTCGCTGGCGCTGCACGGCCGCGGGGCGGTGCGCTTGGACGCCGCGCGGGTGGTGGACGCGTCGCTAGTGCGCCGGCTCCTGCGCGCCGGCGCAGCGGCGACGCACTGGGAGAGCGGCGGGCTGGAGGAGAGCGCGCTGGGGGTGGCGACGCGCTGCGGGGAGGCGC
This sequence comes from Tetraselmis chui, assembly GCA_026401115.1. Lineage (NCBI taxonomy): Eukaryota > Viridiplantae > Chlorophyta > Chlorodendrophyceae > Chlorodendrales > Chlorodendraceae > Tetraselmis > Tetraselmis chui. The sequence goes on along the minus strand of JAPMLY010001518.1, from coordinate 30,971 downwards.
TCGGCGAGCTGGTCTTCGAGCGCGTATGGGCCCCGGCCGCGGGGCGGGCGGACGCCAGCGGCAAGACGCTCGTGTGGCTCGCCGCGCGTTGGAACTGCGCCGCGGCGGTCTGCGCGATGCTCGCCGCCGTCGACGACCTCGGCGCGCGGACGGACAACCGCACGATGCCGCTGATGTCCACCCCGCTCATGGCCGCGTGCTTCGGGCGGTGCGCCCGCGCCGCGGTGGAGCTGTCGGCCCACGCCGTGCGCGGCGGGGGCGGCGGCGACGCGCGCCTGGACGACCTTGACGGGCCGAGCCTAGTGGGGTTGGTGCGGATGCTTCACCGGAGCGACGCCGGCGGCATCGACGCGCTCCGCCGCCGCGCGAAGGCCGCCGACATGGGCCGCGCCGCAGCGGAGGCGCACGTCGCCGCCATGGTCGCAAACTTGCCTTGCGTCGCACTGTCCGCCATGAGCCAGGTCCTACACCGCCGAGAGAAGCTCGCGCGCGCCGCGACCGCGACCGCGACCGCGACCGCGACAGCGGGCATGAGCCGCCGCGCGCGGATGGGCTAGGCCGCCGCCCCGCCTCGAATAACCCTTGTAAAAAGTCTATTATTTCGCATATTTTTGTCTCCTGAAAAGCAACGCCTCTCCACCGTCCACACGGTCACGGTGCCCGAGATGCCGAAGGTGGTCACCGTCTTGGCGGGCGCGTTGGTGTCCCAAAACACCCGGCCGCCGGGCCGCACGCACAGCGCCGCCTCGCGCGACGGGCTCCAGCGGTAGCTCTTGAAGAGGTCCGAGGCAAACTTCTCCGCCACGGGCGCGGGGAAGGCATGCGGGAAGTCGCGGCTGTCGTCTTGGCGGCGCGTGACGACGGCGGGGCCGCCGGAGCAGGGGTCCTAGGTGCTGCCCAACTCCTTGATGTCGCGGTGCGGGCCCGTCATAATTGCGCGGTCGGCGCTGATGATCTTGAAGCGCGGCATCAGGTCGAACCGCTGTGCTTCCTCCGGCGTGTCGTCCTTAGGCACGATGTACACGCACGGCCGCTTCTTGACCTTGTCCGTCGGCAGCACCTGCGGCCCCTGCAGCGAGAGCAGCAGCCACACGAGCTTGGCGCGGCCGCCGTGGGGGTCGGGCGCCGACATGCAGACGCGGCGCGGCACCTTGGCGGGCGCGGGCACCTCGGGCATGGCTACACGGGCGGAACGCGGGGCGGGCGGGCGCGCTGCGGAGAGTACGCGGGCGGGCGCGCTGCGGAGAGTACGCGGGCGGGACGCTGCTCACGGGTCGCGGCTAACATGGTCGCGGCTAACCTGGTCGCTGTGGGATACACGATGCGGGCGGGACGCTGCGGGCGGGTCGCTGCGGGCGGGTCCCTGCGGGACAGTTTGCTACGGGCGGGCCTCTGCGGGCGGGTCGCTGCATTCGGGGCTTGAAGCAGGAGGGGACATCGTGATTTGCAAGCGGATGATACGTCGGGAGTGATGCGCGGGTTGATGCGTCCGTCGCCGGAACGCAGCCATGAGGGTGACGCGAGAGGGCGCAGCGCGGACGGGCGCAGCGCGGGCGCTACGCGCGGCGGGCGGGCTCGAGCGACGCAAGCGGGCGCATCGCGACGCAATTTGTTAAGTTGGAGGGAAAAAAGATCGAGGCGGCCGGGCGCGGTGGTTATTTTTTGTTTACAATGAATGGCCATGTTTGCTAAATCATGCCACAGCAACCGCGCCGATGCCGCCTTGCTGCTGCACGCGGGACTGCAGCTTGAACGCCCGGCGCCAGGGCACACGCCGGCGAAGCTCCGTCTGGCACCGCTGAAAGTCGCGCGATACCAGAACCTCCGGTCTGGGATCTTCCGAGGACCGGTCAGGGGTCTTCCGCTCCCATCAACGCGAGTCGCGTGCGGCCGGCGCGCGCGGCGTCCGCCGTTTCCCGCGAAGTCAAGGCCCAGCCGCATCGCGTCCCGGCACGCCCCGAATGTCTCCGCCACGAGGGCGAGCGAGGGCACGTGCCAGACGGTCCGCAGCGCCACCAGCGCCAGGCCCTTGTAGCGCTCGAAGACCGCCGAGGCGGCTATGCCCGCGCCATCGCGGGTCGAAGCGCCGCAACTGCGAGTGCATGTCATGCAGCGCGCGCTTGATGTCGCGCCCGCTCTCCGCCAGCCGATCCGCGTCCCGCGCCTGCGGCACCGTCGCCGAGCTTTCGCCTGCCTCCCGGATCACGAGGTGCACGTCCTCCGCGGCCTGGCACATAGCGGCCAGGGCCACCAGGATCCCGAGCGACTGCGCTGTGGACGCCGCGTGCTTGACCGCTCGGTCGGGGGCGGGCGCCGGGGACTCGCGCGCCTCTGCAGCCGACGCACCCGCAGCGCCGGGCACGCTCGCGGCACCGGACGCGCCCGCGGCGCCGGACGCGCTCGCAGTTCCGGACGCGCTCGCAGCTGCTGAGGCGCCGGGCACAGCCTGGTCGCACTGCACGAGCTTGCTCTTTAGCCGGAGGCAGCGCATGCCCGACAGCCGGACCGCCGCGCGCCGCAGCGAGTCGCCCATCCGCCTCTGCTCCCGCGCGTTGGCGCGCACGCCTCCGACGCGGGCCTCCGCCGCGGTCATGAGCTCGTCCGCCACGCTCATCGCGGCGGCGAGCTCCGCCTCAAGGCGCTTCCGGTCAACCATCGCTTGCTGCGTGACCTGGGCCAGCTGGATCGCGAGGCGCTCGCGCGCCGCCTCCGCTTCCAGCGCGCGCCGGCGTGACTCCGCGGCCTCCTGGCGGGAGGATTCCGCCTCGGCTCGGAGGGACGGGACCTCCAGCGCCGTCTCGTCGCGGCCGCCCTGCCCGCGCGAGCTTTCCGTCGCTGCTTCGCGCGTGCGCGCGGACTGCATGGTCGCTCGCTCGCGCTCGCGCTCGAGCTCCAGCTACGTTGCCTCGAGCTAACGCGCGAGGCGCGCGCTGTCCAGCCGCGCGTTACCGACCTCCGCGCTTAGAGCGGCGTACCCGAGCCAATCCGGCGGGGGCTCGGCGGTGCGCGCGCCACGCGTTGCCCTCGGATGCCTGGCCGGCGGGGGCGGATGGGGGCGGCGTGCCGGGCGCCTCCGGGCCGGGCGCCTCCACGCCGGGCGCCTCCGGTCCGGGCGCCTTCGCCCCGGGCGCCTCCGCGCCGGGCGCCTCCGGGCCGGCCCAGGGCGGGCTCGCCGGCGGACTGCACTCCTCGTCCACGATGAAGTCGTCGACGGGGTTCCGGGCGTATGGGACGGGCCAAACTACCGCCTTCTTGGCTTCGCCGCGGTCCGCTGTACTTTCATGTGCAGCGCGGGCTGCGCGGGCGGCGCGGGCTGCGCGGGCGGCAGAAAAGACGCGGGCGGGGCGGGCGGCGGAGAAGGCGTGACTACATCCGGCGGCGCCGGTCTTGGAGACTATGGGTACCACGTCGAGGCGCGGCTCGTGCGGCGCAGGGTACGGGTACGGTGGGAAGCAGGGCCAAGGGGGCGGGAAGAAGCCGATGGGGTCGACCGCCATGGGGGGCCCCTCGCTAATTGCCGTGCTGGCGAAGATGTCGAAGAAGGCATAGCAGCCTATGTGGAGGTACTCTTTGTACCCCGCTTGAGATCTCCGGTCGTAAAGGTAACGCGCCGAGTCGTCCGTTAGAGCCTAAAGGCGGGGCTCGTCAATGTCGCGTGAGGGGCGTTCCATGCCGGCGGGGATAACTTATCCGTACGCGGAGAAATCGACGATTCCGGGCTCGAGGAGCTCGGACTCGTCGTTCATCATGTTGTTAGGTGTCTCTTGGGCCGTATTACCACCCCCTGTCGCAATGGTGGCGTGAGGGGGAATGGACGGCGGTGTATTCGTGGGCACAGTCGAGCATGTTACACATTGAAGTTGTGCATTTGCGACGGTGTTAGACGCCTGAAAATGCTAGGAGAGTCGGAGTTCGAGGGCCGAAAATGCGATTTCCATATGTTCGGTAGTATGTCGATCACTTGCATCGGGCGGAGGGTCGACTCCAACAACAGAGGTACGCTTCTCGGGCTGCATGTTGGTCAACGGCGACTTACAACGTGGGAAAGTGTCTCGAGGCCCACGAGTGCGCATGAGACGATGTAACCCGACACCATGCTCGACTACGAGAGTCAAAACTGCAATTGCGCGAGCCTGATAGGCAAGTGCAAGTTAGGGAGCGTATGTGCTCTTCGGTGGCACCGGCTTAAGGGTTTCCGCTAGGTTATAATGTCGGCCGCGGGAGGCTTGGTGCGTTGCGCGAGGCTTTACCCGTGTCCTCGAGGGGTACCTCGAGGCATGGTTCAAACGCGTCGCTTTATATTTAAGCTTAACCACTAGGGTGTGCCTTTTGTCACATGTGTAAGTAAAGTCTGCAATGGACATCTAGATTTGAAGCAAGTTGACTATATACTCCGCCCGGGAGACCACATGGACTCTACCGGGCAGAGAATCTGAGCTTTGCTATATAATAGCTTACGACGCCCTCGTATCATCTACCGACATGCGTGAAATCTGGGGTAATTTGTATCAAATATAGGAGAAAGGAGGGCCTGTTTACATATCCCTCCGTAGGACTTCTAATGGACACATGTGTACGCTAGACTCCGGGGGAGTCTTGGCCCTCCACCTATAGGTGTTCGCTATAGGTGTTCCACGCTCAGTCGCGATGCGATGCGATGGGTTCATGTACACAATATGTTCCTATCGGGTACCGACTTTTGGCGGTGCTTGGATAAGGCGTACACCTCCGTTCCGGGAAGCGGCGGTTCTATCCCCCTTCATGCCAATCCGTGTGTACATGGATTAACAGGGCCGGATGACAGCGCGTCTAGACCCTCGCTAATTGCCGTGTTGGCGAAGATGTCCAAGAAGGCATAGCAGCCTATGTGGAGGTACTCTTTGTACCCCGCTTGAGATCTCCGGTCGTAAAGGTAACGCGCCGAGTCGTCCGTTAGAGCCTAAATGCGGGGCTCGTCAATGTCGCGTGGGGGGCGTTCCATGCCGGCGGGGATAACTTTTCCGTACGGGGAGAAATCGACGACTCCGGGCTCGACGAGCTCGGACTCGTCGTTCATCATGTTGTTAGGTGTCTTTTGGGCCGCATTACCACCCCCTGTCGCAATGGTGGCGTGAGGGGGAATGGACGGCGGTTGATTCGTGGGCACAGTCGAGCATGTTAAACATTGAAGTTGTGCATTTGCGACGGTGTTTGACGCCTGAACATGCTAGGATAGTCGAAGTTCGAGGGCCGAAACTGCGATTTCCATATGTTCGGTAGTATGTCGATCATTTACATCGGGCGGAGGGTCGACTCCAACAGCGGAGGTACGCTTCTCGGGCTGCATGTTGGTCAACGGCGACTTACAACGTGGGAAAGTGTCTCGAGGCCCACGAGTGCGCATGAGACGATGTAACGTGACACAATGCTCGACTATGAGAGTCAAAACTGCAATTGCGCGAGCCTGATAGGCAAGTGCAAGTTAGAGAGCGTGTGTGCTCTTCGGTGGCACCGGCTTAAGGGTTTCCGCTAGGTTATAATGTCGGCCGCGGGAGGCTTGGAGCGTTGCGCGAGGCTTTACCCGTGTCATCGAGGGGTACCTCGAGGCATGGTTCAAACGCGTCGCTTTATACTTAAGCTAAACCACTAGGGTGTGCCTTTTGTCACATGTGTAAGTAAAGTCTGCAATGGACATCTAGATTTGAAGCAAGTTGACTATATACTCCGCCCGGAGACCACATGGACTCTGCCGGGCAGAGAATCTGAGCTTTGCTATATAATAGCATACGACGCCCTCGTATCATCTCCCGACATGCGTGAAATCTGGGGTAATTTGTACGAAATATAGGAGAAAGGAGGGCCGGATGACAGCGCGTCTAGACCCTCGCTAATTGCCGTGTTGGCGAAGATGTCGAAGAAGGCATAGCAGCCTATGTGGAGGTACTCTTTGTACCCCGCTTGAGATCTCCGGTCGTAAAGGTAACGCGCCGAGTCGTCCGTTAGAGCCTAAAGGCGGGGCTCGTCAATGTCGCGTGGGGGGCGTTCCATGCCGGCGGGGATAACTTATCCGTTCGCGTAGAAATCGACGATTCCGGGATCGAGGAGCTCGGACTCGTCGTTCATCATGTTGTTAGGTGTCTCTTGGGCCGCATTACCACCCCCTGTCGCAATGGTGGCGTGAGGGGGAATGGACGGCGGTTGATTCGTGGGCACAGTCGAGCATGTTAAACATTGAAGTTGTGCATTTGCGACGGTGTTAGACGCCTAAACATGCTAGGATAGTCGGAGTTCGAGGGCCGAAACTGCGATTTCCATATGTTCGGTAGTATGTCGATCACTTGCATCGGGCGGAGGGTCGACTCCAACAGCGGAGGTACGCTTCTCGGGCTGCATGTTGGTCAACGGCGACTTACAACGTGGGAAAGTGTCTCGAGGCCCACGAGTGCGCATGAGACGATGTAACCCGACACCATGCTCGACTATGAGAGTCAAAACTGCAATTGCGCGAGTGTCAGAGTTGAGGGGGCAATAAGGAATGCTTACACTCGGTGAGTGACACTGCATGTCATCTCACCCTCAGCAAGTGCCTAGCACTTGCCTATCACAGGACACGCACTCACCTTGTGGTGAGCACACGCCAACATATATTCTGAGCCTTTAGATGATATCTAACGCTCAGCAACTTGCCACCATCAGCAACCTAATCCTCTCTATTGTTGATTGGCTTATCATCTCATAGTGCTGAGTCACAGCCGTACTATCACGATGCTACTTGACCAACATTGCTGTGTAGCAACTTGATTATCACACAAAACCATGTCTCGCAACACTCCCCCTTGCTACGCAGGCAATCCCATGATGGCATTGCACAACTTGATATGCCTTGCACTCACTAATGGCTTGGTAAGCACATCAGCAAGCATGTTCTCCGTCGCACAATATTGCACCTCGATGTCTCCGCTCTCCACCTTCTCCCGACAGAAGTGGTACCTCACGTCCATGTGCTTGCTGCGTCCGGTCGTCATGCTATTCTTGCTGAGTGCAATACAACTCTGATTGTCCTCGTGAATTGTGATGGGAGACCCGGAGTCTTGGTGAAACTCGTGGAGTAGTTGCTTCAAAAACATCGCCTCCTGAGTGGCCGCAGTCAGCGCCATATACTCTGCCTCCGCTGTCGACAACGCCACAGTTTGTTGCCGCTGGCTTTTCCAACTCACCGCTGCACCGTTGAGCATGAACACATACCCCGTGCGAGAGCGCCGCTCGCCAATATCACTCGCGTAGTCAGAATCTGACCATCCTACCAGCTTTGATGAGGGTGCGCCACCGTACATCAACACCGACTCTGCGGTCCCCTTGAGGTAGCGAAGCACCCTCTTGGCTTGCTCCCAATGTGACTGAGAGGGGTCGGACATGTACCTACTAAGGTGGCTAACAGCCATGGTGATGTCGGGCCGTGTGCTTACGGAAGCATACAACAAGCTGCCGATCAAGCTTTGGTACGGCACTAGACCGGGAGGCAACCTTGATGTCGACGTCTCCACACAATTGCTCAAAGCATCGACCGCCATAGGTGAGCCCACTGGCTTGCAGCCCATCATGTTGAAGCGCTCCAACATATCTAAGACGTATTGCTGTTGTCCAATCCTGATGGTGCGGCTGCCACGATCACGCTCGACTGTCATGCCAAGCAACCAAGACACTGGACCGAGGTCTTGCACGTTGAACCTTTCGCCGAAAGCCGACTTGAACCCAACGATGAAGCTACCCGCTGGTCCGACGATGATGCTGTCGTCCACGTACAACGCCAAGACATAAAGCTCACCCTCCTTGATGAAGACGTAAATGCCGGGATCCACCTTGGATTGGGTAAAGCCATACTCCTCTAGCCATGCTGTGATGGTCTTATTCCAGTTCCTTGGAGCTTGCTTGAGGCCATACAATGATTTCTTCAACAAGCACACTCGCTCCTCTCCATTGATGTCGAAGTGACGGAATCCTTCCGGCTGCCTCATGTAGATTTCCTCCTCGATATCGGCCTCCAAAAATGCCGTCACCACATCAAGCTGCTCCACCTCCCAATCATTATAAGCAGCAAGCGCGAGCAACGTTCGAATAGAGATCACCCTCACTGTGGGAGCGAAGGTCTCGTGGTAGTCCACACCCTTCTCCTGAGTAAACCCGCGAGCCACAAGTCTTGCTTTGTACCTTGCAATCTGTCCATTGGCATCGCGCTTCAGCTTGAACACCCACTTGGAATCTACGAGTTTGCGACCGGCAGGACAAGGGACCAATGTCCAGGTTTTCCGAGATACAAGTGAGTCATACTCGCTCTTGATAGCTGCCTCCCACTCCCCCGATTGGGGACTCCTCAGCGCTTGCTTGTATGACACCGGCTCTTGAACGGTCGGGCTGCTGGCTGACTTAATAGCTGCGGCACTTCCCGCAGTCCATCCATCTCCCGAAGCGCCCGCTGAACGGAGATTATACCTTGGACTGGGTACGCATTGCTGTGGTGCAGCAGTGGATCGAAGATTATACCTTGGCCGTGGAGTCTCCCCCGAATGCATGTCCCGTTCCTCTTCCGTCGACCCGGAATGCTGCCGCGACTCCCGTAGCGGCGACTCCCCCGAAGGTGTATCCGGTTCTTCGCTACACATGGTGCGCGGGATGCTGTCCTCTTCATCATCATTGCGTTGCTCCGCATTGCTCTCCCCCATGGAGAGGACTGCAGCCTCATCGAACACCACGTTGCGGCTGCTCACCACCCGACGAGTAGCAGGATTGTACACCAACCACGCAGGTGATTCAGAAGCATAGCCCACAAAGACACCCTTCCACGCGCGATCGTCAAGTTTGCGGCGTTGAGACTTGTCAACGTGGACATAGGCCGGACAGCCGAAGACCCGCATGGAGCTCAGATCAGCTCGTCTACCGGTCGCCAAGGTGAAAGGTACACCGCCGGCTCCGCTACTATGCACACGATTGCGGACATGCACCGCAGCGGCCATCGCTAAAGCCCAATACGATTTAGGCAGCGCGGCTTGCCGGATCATTGACTGCGCCATCGGGACCAATGTCCCCCACTGCCGCTCAATACGGCCATGTTGCCAATGCGCGTAAGGGGCAGTGATCTCCACAGCGATGTTGAACTCATCCAAGAGGTTTCGGAAGGCAGCACCTAAGAACACCGTGTCATTGTCCACCCGAAGACGACGAACCGTGTGCCCCAGAGAACGGATGGTAGTCAACATGCGACGGAACGAGGCGGGAGCCTCATCCTTGGAGCGGACCGCATCATGCAGCATGAAACGGCTCCGGAAATCAACCGCACACAAGCTGTACCGTCGTCCTCCCAAGGATGGAACACTCATAGGACCGCAGAAGTCTAAGCCGAGGACCTCAAAGACACCAACGTTCCGGTCAGCCGGCTCACGAGAGATACGGCGGACGTGCGACTTACACACAGCACACGTCTCACAGAAGCCCAACTTCTCCGACGCAGAAAACGCCACACCCTCCACCTGAGTGGCCAAGAGCCCGTCCAATTGCGACTCGCCAAGGTGACCGAGTCGGGAATGCCACAACCGTTTTTCCGATGGCGCAGTGGCGACCGAAGCGGTAGGATTCAACGAAGCAACCCGCGCCGGCAACCACACCAATAAATGCGCGCGCTCCAACGGAACCACCACGCCACCACCATGACCGGCATGAAGACGAAGGTGGTCCACGGGATCAGCTAACACCACAGAATGACCTTGTCGCCGAGCTTGGGTGAGGCTGAAAAGTCGATGGTAAGACCACGACGCACGACGGGATAGCTCAGGAACGTGGAGCACATTCTTTAGAGTGGCAGGAATCTCCTCTCCATCTTCAGCCTTCACAATGATTCGGACCGAGCCCACTCCAACAGCGCGGGCGCTGATACCCTTCACCCAAAGCCGGTCGGTGAGCGCTCGATACTCACAGAAGTCACGGCGCACACTAGTCATGTGATGGCTGGCGCCGCTGTCGGCCAACCACATCCACGTTTCCCCATCGCGCTCGAACATGTGTCGAGCCTCGGAGAATGGCCTCGCAGGGGTGGCTGTCACGTCCATGACCGCCGGAAAAGCAACCGGGGAGTCCATTTGCGCAGAGTTACCTCCGGTGTTGTTGACGGGGCACTCGGACCTGCGATGGCCCTTCTTACCACAGCCATAGCAAACACCACGAAAAATTCTCGCTCCGCCTCTGCCATATGAGGTACGACGAGTAGTCGCAGCTCCTTGAAGAGATTTCAGTTGGTCTTGGAGCTCGGAGACTTGCCGCTTCAAAAGTTCAGTCGTTGAGTCATCATGAGACGCTGCAAAAGCCGTAGGCGTTGGGGGCTCCGTTGAATGTGATTGCGCACGACTCTCGATGCGCATGCCCTTTTGACGAAGATCACGCTTGACGGTATCCATGCTGAGGTCGTGTACGTCCCACGTGTCGGTGATGGAGTGGTATTCGCTGCGCAGGCCCTTCACCAAGTACATGATGATACGCCGGTCGTGGACGACGTCCCCAACTCGGGCAAGCTGTCGTTGCAGTCGAACTAACCGGTTCAGATATTGAATGCCGCTCTCGCCGTCCGCTTGCGGCGTCTCCAAGTCCTGCAATAGTTCCGTACACCGGTAAATACCATCGTCCTCATAATGATTGACTAACGCAGTCCATGCAGTGTGGCCGCAGGTCTTGTCATCCTCGCTAACATTCTCGATAATGGAAAGGTCGTCCTCCGGCAGCGCAAGAATCAATGTGGAGTACATGTCGACTTGTTGTTGAGAGGAAGCGGCACCATCCGACGACAAAGCCGGAGCCCACTTTTGCATCAAGCCAAATGCACGAAAACGTTTCTTCCACACGTCAAAATCTCGTCTCTCCCCACTGAACTTGGGTAGTTTCACGGAGTCCATATCAGGTACGTCGGATGCGCTCGCAAGAGAACCAGAAAATCAGGAATAATGCCAACAAGAAAAGCACCAAGTACCGGTGAAGAGGCGGGCAACACGGCTCAGAAAAGGAGACGACAAAGGGCTGACCGAAGACGCAATTGTACTCCCGGAGTCTATACAGCCAAGGCAATCAGAAACGAGTCTCAGAAGGTCGGTCAAGTGACGTCGTACAGGAGTGCTAGTACACTTGTGGTAAGATGCCTTTCCAAAAATTCAGCCGGACCACTATCGGCTTTCACGAGAAAAGAAACTGGCGGGTGACAAGCTCCGGAAGCGAATAAAATTCCAGAAAGCGCCAAGCTATAACAAAGAAAAGCAAGCCGATCTTCACGTCACACGAGTCGGCGTTCGGGGGTTGAAGCCGGCTCCAAGCGACACAAACAAGTCGCTACCAGCCGGGTATCGAAGTAAAGCTACAAACACAAGCAAGAGCCAGCCACTTTGTGAGCCAGCCGCACCTCACGTATCGTGCGACACCACAAAGGTCTACCACTCTTCAAGAAGCAAGCTCTAGGTTCCAGTCAAGACAAATGACTCCAACAACTAGCAGCTAGAGGGCCCATAACCTGTCAGAGTTGAGGGGGCAATAAGGAATGCTTACACTCGGTGAGTGACACTGCATGTCATCTCACCCTCAGCAAGTGCCTAGCACTTGCCTATCACAGGACACGCACTCACCTTGTGGTGAGCACACGCCAACATATATTCTGAGCCTTTAGATGATATCTAACGCTCAGCAACTTGCCACCATCAGCAACCTAATCCTCTCTATTGTTGATTGGCTTATCTTAAGGGTTTCCGCTAGGTTATAATGTCGGCCGCGGGAGGCTTGGAGCGTTGCGCGAGGCTTTACCCGTGTCATCGAGGGGTACCTCGAGGCATGGTTCAAACGCGTCGCTTTATACTTAAGCTTAACCACTAGGGTGTGCCTTTTGTCACATGTGTAAGTAAAGTCTGCAATGGACATCTAGATTTGAAGCAAGTTGACTATATACTCCGCCCGGAGACCACATGGACTCTGCCGGGCAGAGAATCTGAGCTTTGCTATATAATAGCTTACGACGCCCTCGTATCATCTACCGACATGCGTGAAATCTGGGGTAATTTGTATCAAATATAGGAGAAAGGAGGGCCGGATGACAGCGCGTCTAGACCCTCGCTAATTGCCGTGTTGGCGAAGATGTCGAAGAAGGCATAGCAGCCTATGTGGAGGTACTCTTTGTACCCCGCTTGAGATCTCCGGTCGTAAAGGTAACGCGCCGAGTCGTCCGTTAGAGCCTAAAGGCGGGGCTCGTCAATGTCGCGTGGGGGGCGTTCCATGCCGGCGGGGATAACTTATCCGTACGCGGAGAAATCGACGATTCCGGGCTCGAGGAGCTCGGACTCGTCGTTCATCATGTTGTTAGGTGTCTCTTGGGCCGCATTACCACCCCCAGTCGCAATGGTGGCGTGAGGGGGAATGGACGGCGGTTGATTCGTGGGCACAGTCGAGCATGTTAAACATTGAAGTTGTGCATTTGCGACGGTGTTAGACGCCTGAACATGCTAGGAAAGTCGGAGTTCGAGGGCCGAAACTGCGATTTCCATATGTTCGGTAGTATGTCGTCACTTGCATCGGGCGGAGGGTCGACTCCAACAGCGGAGGTACGCTTCTCGGGCTGCATGTTGGTCAACGGCGACTTACAACGTGGGAAAGTGTCTCGAGGCCCACGAGTGCGCATGAGACGATGTAACCCGACACCATGCTCGACTATGAGAGTCAAAACTGCAATTGCGCGAGCTTGATAGGCAAGTGCAAGTTAGAGAGCGTATGTGCTCTTCGGTGGCACCGGCTTAAGGGTTTCCGCTAGGTTATACTGTCGGCCGCGGGAGGCTTGGAGCGTTGCGCGAGGCTTTACCCGTGTCATCGAGGGGTACCTCGAGGCATGGTTCAAACGCGTCGCTTTATACTTAAGCTTAACCACTAGGGTGTGCCTTTTGTCACATGTGTAAGTAAAGTCTGCAATGGACATCTAGATTTGAAGCAAGTTGACTATATACTCCGCCCGGAGACCACATGGACTCTGCCGGGCAGAGAATCTGAGCTTTGCTATTTAATAGCTTACGACGCCCTCGTATCATCTACCGACATGCGTGAAATCTGGGGTAATTTGTATCAAATATAGGAGAAAGGAGGGCCGGATGACAGCGCGTCTAGACCCTCGCTAATTGCCGTGTTGGCGAAGATGTCGAAGAAGGCATAGCAGCCTATGTGGAGGTACTCTTTGTACCCCGCTTGAGATCTCCGGTCGTAAAGGTAACGCGCCGAGTCGTCCGTTAGAGCCTAAAGGCGGGGCTCGTCAATGTCGCGTGGGGGGCGTTCCATGCCGGCGGGGATAACTTTTCCGTACGGGGAGAAATCGACGATTCCGGGCTCGAGGAGCTCGGACTCGTCGTTCATCATGTTGTTAGGTGTCTCTTGGGCCGCATTACCACCCTCAGTCGCAATGGTGGCGTGAGGGGGAATGGACGGCGGTTGATTCGTGGGCACAGTCGAGCATGTTAAACATTGAAGTTGTGCATTTGCGACGGTGTTAGACGCCTGAACATGCTAGGAAAGTCGGAGTTCGAGGGCCGAAACTGCGATTTCCATATGTTCGGTAGTATGTCGTTCACTTGCATCGGGCGGAGGGTCGACTCCAACAGCGGAGGTACGCTTCTCGGGCTGCATGTTGGTCAACGGCGACTTACAACGTGGGAAAGTGTCTCGAGGCCCACGAGTGCGCATGAGACGATGTAACCCGACACCATGCTCGACTATGAGAGTCAAAACTGCAATTGCGCGAGCTTGATAGGCAAGTGCAAGTTAGAGAGCGTATGTGCTCTTCGGTGGCACCGGCTTAAGGGTTTCCGCTAGGTTATACTGTCGGCCGCGGGAGGCTTGGAGCGTTGCGCGAGGCTTTACCCGTGTCATCGAGGGGTACCTCGAGGCATGGTTCAAACGCGTCGCTTTATACTTAAGCTTAACCACTAGGGTGTGCCTTTTGTCACATGTGTAAGTAAAGTCTGCAATGGACATCTAGATTTGAAGCAAGTTGACTATATACTCCGCCCGGAGACCACATGGACTCTGCCGGGCAGAGAATCTGAGCTTTGCTATATAATAGCTTACGACGCCCTCGTATCATCTACCGACATGCGTGAAATCTGGGGTAATTTGTATCAAATATAGGAGAAAGGAGGGCCGGATGACAGCGCGTCTAGACCCTCGCTAATTGCCGTGTTGGCGAAGATGTCGAAGAAGGCATAGCAGCCTATGTGGAGGTACTCTTTGTACCCCGCTTGAGATCTCCGGTCGTAAAGGTAACGCGCCGAGTCGTCCGTTAGAGCCTAAAGGCGGGGCTCGTCAATGTCGCGTGGGGGGCGTTCCATGCCGGCGGGGATAACTTTTCCGTACGGGGAGAAATCGACGATTCCGGGCTCGAGGAGCTCGGACTCGTCGTTCATCATGTTGTTAGGTGTCTCTTGGGCCGCATTACCACCCTCAGTCGCAATGGTGGCGTGAGGGGGAATGGACGGCGGTTGATTCGTGGGCACAGTCGAGCATGTTAAACATTGAAGTTGTGCATTTGCGACGGTGTTAGACGCCTGAACATGCTAGGAAAGTCGGAGTTCGAGGGCCGAAACTGCGATTTCCATATGTTCGGTAGTATGTCGTTCACTTGCATCGGGCGGAGGGTCGACTCCAACAGCGGAGGTACGCTTCTCGGGCTGCATGTTGGTCAACGGCGACTTACAACGTGGGAAAGTGTCTCGAGGCCCACGAGTGCGCATGAGACGATGTAACCCGACACCATGCTCGACTATGAGAGTCAAAACTGCAATTGCGCGAGCTTGATAGGCAAGTGCAAGTTAGAGAGCGTATGTGCTCTTCGGTGGCACCGGCTTAAGGGTTTCCGCTAGGTTATACTGTCGGCCGCGGGAGGCTTGGAGCGTTGCGCGAGGCTTTACCCGTGTCATCGAGGGGTACCTCGAGGCATGGTTCAAACGCGTCGCTTTATACTTACGCTTAACCACTAGGGTGTGCCTTTTGTCACATGTGTAAGTAAAGTCTGCAATGGACATCTAGATTTGAAGCAAGTTGACTATATACTCCGCCCGGAGACCACATGGACTCTGCCGGGCAGAGAATCTGAGCTTTGCTATATAATAGCTTACGACGCCCTCGTATCATCTACCGACATGCGTGAAATCTGGGGTAATTTGTATCAAATATAGGAGAAAGGAGGGCCGGATGACAGCGCGTCTAGACCCTCGCTAATTGCCGTGTTGGCGAAGATGTCGAAGAAGGCATAGCAGCCTATGTGGAGGTACTCTTTGTACCCCGCTTGAGATCTCCGGTCGTAAAGGTAACGCGCCGAGTCGTCCGTTAGAGCCTAAAGGCGGGGCTCGTCAATGTCGCGTGGGGGGCGTTCCATGCCGGCGGGGATAACTTTTCCGTACGGGGAGAAATCGACGATTCCGGGCTCGAGGAGCTCGGACTCGTCGTTCATCATGTTGTTAGGTGTCTCTTGGGCCGCATTACCACCCTCAGTCGCAATGGTGGCGTGAGGGGGAATGGACGGCGGTTGATTCGTGGGCACAGTCGAGCATGTTAAACATTGAAGTTGTGCATTTGCGACGGTGTTAGACGCCTGAACATGCTAGGAAAGTCGGAGTTCGAGGGCCGAAACTGCGATTTCCATATGTTCGGTAGTATGTCGTTCACTTGCATCGGGCGGAGGGTCGACTCCAACAGCGGAGGTACGCTTCTCGGGCTGCATGTTGGTCAACGGCGACTTACAACGTGGGAAAGTGTCTCGAGGCCCACGAGTGCGCATGAGACGATGTAACCCGACACCATGCTCGACTATGAGAGTCAAAACTGCAATTGCGCGAGCTTGATAGGCAAGTGCAAGTTAGAGAGCGTATGTGCTCTTCGGTGGCACCGGCTTAAGGGTTTCCGCTAGGTTATACTGTCGGCCGCGGGAGGCTTGGAGCGTTGCGCGAGGCTTTACCCGTGTCATCGAGGGGTACCTCGAGGCATGGTTCAAACGCGTCGCTTTATACTTAAGCTTAACCACTAGGGTGTGCCTTTTGTCACATGTGTAAGTAAAGTCTGCAATGGACATCTAGATTTGAAGCAAGTTGACTATATACTCCGCCCGGAGACCACATGGACTCTGCCGGGCAGAGAATCTGAGCTTTGCTATATAATAGCTTACGACGCCCTCGTATCATCTACCGACATGCGTGAAATCTGGGGTAATTTGTATCAAATATAGGAGAAAGGAGGGCCGGATGACAGCGCGTCTAGACCCTCGCTAATTGCCGTGTTGGCGAAGATGTCGAAGAAGGCATAGCAGCCTATGTGGAGGTACTCTTTGTACCCCGCTTGAGATCTCCGGTCGTAAAGGTAACGCGCCGAGTCGTCCGTTAGAGCCTAAAGGCGGGGCTCGTCAATGTCGCGTGGGGGGCGTTCCATGCCGGCGGGGATAACTTTTCCGTACGGGGAGAAATCGACGATTCCGGGCTCGAGGAGCTCGGACTCGTCGTTCATCATGTTGTTAGGTGTCTCTTGGGCCGCATTACCACCCTCAGTCGCAATGGTGGCGTGAGGGGGAATGGACGGCGGTTGATTCGTGGGCACAGTCGAGCATGTTAAACATTGAAGTTGTGCATTTGCGACGGTGTTAGACGCCTGAACATGCTAGGAAAGTCGGAGTTCGAGGGCCGAAACTGCGATTTCCATATGTTCGGTAGTATGTCGATCACTTGCATCGGGCGGAGGGTCGACTCCAACAGCGGAGGTACGCTTCTCGGGCTGCATGTTGGTCAACGGCGACTTACAACGTGGGAAAGTGTCTCGAGGCCCACGAGTGCGCATGAGACGATGTAACCCGACACCATGCTCGACTATGAGAGTCAAAACTGCAATTGCGCGAGCTTGATAGGCAAGTGCAAGTTAGAGAGCGTATGTGCTCTTCGGTGGCACCGGCTTAAGGGTTTCCGCTAGGTTATACTGTCGGCCGCGGGAGGCTTGGAGCGTTGCGCGAGGCTTTACCCGTGTCATCGAGGGGTACCTCGAGGCATGGTTCAAACGCGTCGCTTTATACTTAAGCTTAACCACTAGGGTGTGCCTTTTGTCACATGTGTAAGTAAAGTCTGCAATGGACATCTAGATTTGAAGCAAGTTGACTATATACTCCGCCCGGAGACCACATGGACTCTGCCGGGCAGAGAATCTGAGCTTTGCTATTTAATAGCTTACGACGCCCTCGTATCATCTACCGACATGCGTGAAATCTGGGGTAATTTGTATCAAATATAGGAGAAAGGAGGGCCGGATGACAGCGCGTCTAGACCCTCGCTAATTGCCGTGTTGGCGAAGATGTCGAAGAAGGCATAGCAGCCTATGTGGAGGTACTCTTTGTACCCCGCTTGAGATCTCCGGTCGTAAAGGTAACGCGCCGAGTCGTCCGTTAGAGCCTAAAGGCGGGGCTCGTCAATGTCGCGTGGGGGGCGTTCCATGCCGGCGGGGATAACTTTTCCGTACGGGGAGAAATCGACGATTCCGGGCTCGAGGAGCTCGGACTCGTCGTTCATCATGTTGTTAGGTGTCTCTTGGGCCGCATTACCACCCTCAGTCGCAATGGTGGCGTGAGGGGGAATGGACGGCGGTTGATTCGTGGGCACAGTCGAGCATGTTAAACATTGAAGTTGTGCATTTGCGACGGTGTTAGACGCCTGAACATGCTAGGAAAGTCGGAGTTCGAGGGCCGAAACTGCGATTTCCATATGTTCGGTAGTATGTCGTTCACTTGCATCGGGCGGAGGGTCGACTCCAACAGCGGAGGTACGCTTCTCGGGCTGCATGTTGGTCAACGGCGACTTACAACGTGGGAAAGTGTCTCGAGGCCCACGAGTGCGCATGAGACGATGTAACCCGACACCATGCTCGACTATGAGAGTCAAAACTGCAATTGCGCGAGCTTGATAGGCAAGTGCAAGTTAGAGAGCGTATGTGCTCTTCGGTGGCACCGGCTTAAGGGTTTCCGCTAGGTTATACTGTCGGCCGCGGGAGGCTTGGAGCGTTGCGCGAGGCTTTACCCGTGTCATCGAGGGGTACCTCGAGGCATGGTTCAAACGCGTCGCTTTATACTTAAGCTTAACCACTAGGGTGTGCCTTTTGTCACATGTGTAAGTAAAGTCTGCAATGGACATCTAGATTTGAAGCAAGTTGACTATATACTCCGCCCGGAGACCACATGGACTCTGCCGGGCAGAGAATCTGAGCTTTGCTATATAATAGCTTACGACGCCCTCGTATCATCTACCGACATGCGTGAAATCTGGGGTAATTTGTATCAAATATAGGAGAAAGGAGGGCCGGATGACAGCGCGTCTAGACCCTCGCTAATTGCCGTGTTGGCGAAGATGTCGAAGAAGGCATAGCAGCCTATGTGGAGGTACTCTTTGTACCCCGCTTGAGATCTCCGGTCGTAAAGGTAACGCGCCGAGTCGTCCGTTAGAGCCTAAAGGCGGGGCTCGTCAATGTCGCGTGGGGGGCGTTCCATGCCGGCGGGGATAACTTTTCCGTACGGGGAGAAATCGACGATTCCGGGCTCGAGGAGCTCGGACTCGTCGTTCATCATGTTGTTAGGTGTCTCTTGGGCCGCATTACCACCCTCAGTCGCAATGGTGGCGTGAGGGGGAATGGACGGCGGTTGATTCGTGGGCACAGTCGAGCATGTTAAACATTGAAGTTGTGCATTTGCGACGGTGTTAGACGCCTGAACATGCTAGGAAAGTCGGAGTTCGAGGGCCGAAACTGCGATTTCCATATGTTCGGTAGTATGTCGATCACTTGCATCGGGCGGAGGGTCGACTCCAACAGCGGAGGTACGCTTCTCGGGCTGCATGTTGGTCAACGGCGACTTACAACGTGGGAAAGTGTCTCGAGGCCCACGAGTGCGCATGAGACGATGTAACCCGACACCATGCTCGACTATGAGAGTCAAAACTGCAATTGCGCGAGCTTGATAGGCAAGTGCAAGTTAGAGAGCGTATGTGCTCTTCGGTGGCACCGGCTTAAGGGTTTCCGCTAGGTTATACTGTCGGCCGCGGGAGGCTTGGAGCGTTGCGCGAGGCTTTACCCGTGTCATCGAGGGGTACCTCGAGGCATGGTTCAAACGCGTCGCTTTATACTTAAGCTTAACCACTAGGGTGTGCCTTTTGTCACATGTGTAAGTAAAGTCTGCAATGGACATCTAGATTTGAAGCAAGTTGACTATATACTCCGCCCGGAGACCACATGGACTCTGCCGGGCAGAGAATCTGAGCTTTGCTATTTAATAGCTTACGACGCCCTCGTATCATCTACCGACATGCGTGAAATCTGGGGTAATTTGTATCAAATATAGGAGAAAGGAGGGCCGGATGACAGCGCGTCTAGACCCTCGCTAATTGCCGTGTTGGCGAAGATGTCGAAGAAGGCATAGCAGCCTATGTGGAGGTACTCTTTGTACCCCGCTTGAGATCTCCGGTCGTAAAGGTAACGCGCCGAGTCGTCCGTTAGAGCCTAAAGGCGGGGCTCGTCAATGTCGCGTGGGGGGCGTTCCATGCCGGCGGGGATAACTTTTCCGTACGGGGAGAAATCGACGATTCCGGGCTCGAGGAGCTCGGACTCGTCGTTCATCATGTTGTTAGGTGTCTCTTGGGCCGCATTACCACCCTCAGTCGCAATGGTGGCGTGAGGGGGAATGGACGGCGGTTGATTCGTGGGCACAGTCGAGCATGTTAAACATTGAAGTTGTGCATTTGCGACGGTGTTAGACGCCTGAACATGCTAGGAAAGTCGGAGTTCGAGGGCCGAAACTGCGATTTCCATATGTTCGGTAGTATGTCGTTCACTTGCATCGGGCGGAGGGTCGACTCCAACAGCGGAGGTACGCTTCTCGGGCTGCATGTTGGTCAACGGCGACTTACAACGTGGGAAAGTGTCTCGAGGCCCACGAGTGCGCATGAGACGATGTAACCCGACACCATGCTCGACTATGAGAGTCAAAACTGCAATTGCGCGAGCTTGATAGGCAAGTGCAAGTTAGAGAGCGTATGTGCTCTTCGGTGGCACCGGCTTAAGGGTTTCCGCTAGGTTATACTGTCGGCCGCGGGAGGCTTGGAGCGTTGCGCGAGGCTTTACCCGTGTCATCGAGGGGTACCTCGAGGCATGGTTCAAACGCGTCGCTTTATACTTACGCTTAACCACTAGGGTGTGCCTTTTGTCACATGTGTAAGTAAAGTCTGCAATGGACATCTAGATTTGAAGCAAGTTGACTATATACTCCGCCCGGAGACCACATGGACTCTGCCGGGCAGAGAATCTGAGCTTTGCTATTTAATAGCTTACGACGCCCTCGTATCATCTACCGACATGCGTGAAATCTGGGGTAATTTGTATCAAATATAGGAGAAAGGAGGGCCGGATGACAGCGCGTCTAGACCCTCGCTAATTGCCGTGTTGGCGAAGATGTCGAAGAAGGCATAGCAGCCTATGTGGAGGTACTCTTTGTACCCCGCTTGAGATCTCCGGTCGTAAAGGTAACGCGCCGAGTCGTCCGTTAGAGCCTAAAGGCGGGGCTCGTCAATGTCGCGTGGGGGGCGTTCCATGCCGGCGGGGATAACTTTTCCGTACGGGGAGAAATCGACGATTCCGGGCTCGAGGAGCTCGGACTCGTCGTTCATCATGTTGTTAGGTGTCTCTTGGGCCGCATTACCACCCTCAGTCGCAATGGTGGCGTGAGGGGGAATGGACGGCGGTTGATTCGTGGGCACAGTCGAGCATGTTAAACATTGAAGTTGTGCATTTGCGACGGTGTTAGACGCCTGAACATGCTAGGAAAGTCGGAGTTCGAGGGCCGAAACTGCGATTTCCATATGTTCGGTAGTATGTCGATCACTTGCATCGGGCGGAGGGTCGACTCCAACAGCGGAGGTACGCTTCTCGGGCTGCATGTTGGTCAACGGCGACTTACAACGTGGGAAAGTGTCTCGAGGCCCACGAGTGCGCATGAGACGATGTAACCCGACACCATGCTCGACTATGAGAGTCAAAACTGCAATTGCGCGAGCTTGATAGGCAAGTGCAAGTTAGAGAGCGTATGTGCTCTTCGGTGGCACCGGCTTAAGGGTTTCCGCTAGGTTATACTGTCGGCCGCGGGAGGCTTGGAGCGTTGCGCGAGGCTTTACCCGTGTCATCGAGGGGTACCTCGAGGCATGGTTCAAACGCGTCGCTTTATACTTAAGCTTAACCACTAGGGTGTGCCTTTTGTCACATGTGTAAGTAAAGTCTGCAATGGACATCTAGATTTGAAGCAAGTTGACTATATACTCCGCCCGGAGACCACATGGACTCTGCCGGGCAGAGAATCTGAGCTTTGCTATTTAATAGCTTACGACGCCCTCGTATCATCTACCGACATGCGTGAAATCTGGGGTAATTTGTATCAAATATAGGAGAAAGGAGGGCCGGATGACAGCGCGTCTAGACCCTCGCTAATTGCCGTGTTGGCGAAGATGTCGAAGAAGGCATAGCAGCCTATGTGGAGGTACTCTTTGTACCCCGCTTGAGATCTCCGGTCGTAAAGGTAACGCGCCGAGTCGTCCGTTAGAGCCTAAAGGCGGGGCTCGTCAATGTCGCGTGGGGGGCGTTCCATGCCGGCGGGGATAACTTTTCCGTACGGGGAGAAATCGACGATTCCGGGCTCGAGGAGCTCGGACTCGTCGTTCATCATGTTGTTAGGTGTCTCTTGGGCCGCATTACCACCCTCAGTCGCAATGGTGGCGTGAGGGGGAATGGACGGCGGTTGATTCGTGGGCACAGTCGAGCATGTTAAACATTGAAGTTGTGCATTTGCGACGGTGTTAGACGCCTGAACATGCTAGGAAAGTCGGAGTTCGAGGGCCGAAACTGCGATTTCCATATGTTCGGTAGTATGTCGATCACTTGCATCGGGCGGAGGGTCGACTCCAACAGCGGAGGTACGCTTCTCGGGCTGCATGTTGGTCAACGGCGACTTACAACGTGGGAAAGTGTCTCGAGGCCCACGAGTGCGCATGAGACGATGTAACCCGACACCATGCTCGACTATGAGAGTCAAAACTGCAATTGCGCGAGCTTGATAGGCAAGTGCAAGTTAGAGAGCGTATGTGCTCTTCGGTGGCACCGGCTTAAGGGTTTCCGCTAGGTTATACTGTCGGCCGCGGGAGGCTTGGAGCGTTGCGCGAGGCTTTACCCGTGTCATCGAGGGGTACCTCGAGGCATGGTTCAAACGCGTCGCTTTATACTTAAGCTTAACCACTAGGGTGTGCCTTTTGTCACATGTGTAAGTAAAGTCTGCAATGGACATCTAGATTTGAAGCAAGTTGACTATATACTCCGCCCGGAGACCACATGGACTCTGCCGGGCAGAGAATCTGAGCTTTGCTATTTAATAGCTTACGACGCCCTCGTATCATCTACCGACATGCGTGAAATCTGGGGTAATTTGTATCAAATATAGGAGAAAGGAGGGCCGGATGACAGCGCGTCTAGACCCTCGCTAATTGCCGTGTTGGCGAAGATGTCGAAGAAGGCATAGCAGCCTATGTGGAGGTACTCTTTGTACCCCGCTTGAGATCTCCGGTCGTTAAGGTAACGCGCCGAGTCGTCCGTTAGAGCCTAAAGGCGGGGCTCGTCAATGTCGCGTGGGGGGCGTTCCATGCCGGCGGGGATAACTTTTCCGTACGGGGAGAAATCGACGATTCCGGGCTCGAGGAGCTCGGACTCGTCGTTCATCATGTTGTTAGGTGTCTCTTGGGCCGCATTACCACCCTCAGTCGCAATGGTGGCGTGAGGGGGAATGGACGGCGGTTGATTCGTGGGCACAGTCGAGCATGTTAAACATTGAAGTTGTGCATTTGCGACGGTGTTAGACGCCTGAACATGCTAGGAAAGTCGGAGTTCGAGGGCCGAAACTGCGATTTCCATATGTTCGGTAGTATGTCGTTCACTTGCATCGGGCGGAGGGTCGACTCCAACAGCGGAGGTACGCTTCTCGGGCTGCATGTTGGTCAACGGCGACTTACAACGTGGGAAAGTGTCTCGAGGCCCACGAGTGCGCATGAGACGATGTAACCCGACACCATGCTCGACTATGAGAGTCAAAACTGCAATTGCGCGAGCTTGATAGGCAAGTGCAAGTTAGAGAGCGTATGTGCTCTTCGGTGGCACCGGCTTAAGGGTTTCCGCTAGGTTATACTGTCGGCCGCGGGAGGCTTGGAGCGTTGCGCGAGGCTTTACCCGTGTCATCGAGGGGTACCTCGAGGCATGGTTCAAACGCGTCGCTTTATACTTACGCTTAACCACTAGGGTGTGCCTTTTGTCACATGTGTAAGTAAAGTCTGCAATGGACATCTAGATTTGAAGCAAGTTGACTATATACTCCGCCCGGAGACCACATGGACTCTGCCGGGCAGAGAATCTGAGCTTTGCTATTTAATAGCTTACGACGCCCTCGTATCATCTACCGACATGCGTGAAATCTGGGGTAATTTGTATCAAATATAGGAGAAAGGAGGGCCGGATGACAGCGCGTCTAGACCCTCGCTAATTGCCGTGTTGGCGAAGATGTCGAAGAAGGCATAGCAGCCTATGTGGAGGTACTCTTTGTACCCCGCTTGAGATCTCCGGTCGTAAAGGTAACGCGCCGAGTCGTCCGTTAGAGCCTAAAGGCGGGGCTCGTCAATGTCGCGTGGGGGGCGTTCCATGCCGGCGGGGATAACTTTTCCGTACGGGGAGAAATCGACGATTCCGGGCTCGAGGAGCTCGGACTCGTCGTTCATCATGTTGTTAGGTGTCTCTTGGGCCGCATTACCACCCTCAGTCGCAATGGTGGCGTGAGGGGGAATGGACGGCGGTTGATTCGTGGGCACAGTCGAGCATGTTAAACATTGAAGTTGTGCATTTGCGACGGTGTTAGACGCCTGAACATGCTAGGAAAGTCGGAGTTCGAGGGCCGAAACTGCGATTTCCATATGTTCGGTAGTATGTCGTTCACTTGCATCGGGCGGAGGGTCGACTCCAACAGCGGAGGTACGCTTCTCGGGCTGCATGTTGGTCAACGGCGACTTACAACGTGGGAAAGTGTCTCGAGGCCCACGAGTGCGCATGAGACGATGTAACCCGACACCATGCTCGACTATGAGAGTCAAAACTGCAATTGCGCGAGCTTGATAGGCAAGTGCAAGTTAGAGAGCGTATGTGCTCTTCGGTGGCACCGGCTTAAGGGTTTCCGCTAGGTTATACTGTCGGCCGCGGGAGGCTTGGAGCGTTGCGCGAGGCTTTACCCGTGTCATCGAGGGGTACCTCGAGGCATGGTTCAAACGCGTCGCTTTATACTTACGCTTAACCACTAGGGTGTGCCTTTTGTCACATGTGTAAGTAAAGTCTGCAATGGACATCTAGATTTGAAGCAAGTTGACTATATACTCCGCCCGGAGACCACATGGACTCTGCCGGGCAGAGAATCTGAGCTTTGCTATTTAATAGCTTACGACGCCCTCGTATCATCTACCGACATGCGTGAAATCTGGGGTAATTTGTATCAAATATAGGAGAAAGGAGGGCCGGATGACAGCGCGTCTAGACCCTCGCTAATTGCCGTGTTGGCGAAGATGTCGAAGAAGGCATAGCAGCCTATGTGGAGGTACTCTTTGTACCCCGCTTGAGATCTCCGGTCGTAAAGGTAACGCGCCGAGTCGTCCGTTAGAGCCTAAAGGCGGGGCTCGTCAATGTCGCGTGGGGGGCGTTCCATGCCGGCGGGGATAACTTTTCCGTACGGGGAGAAATCGACGATTCCGGGCTCGAGGAGCTCGGACTCGTCGTTCATCATGTTGTTAGGTGTCTCTTGGGCCGCATTACCACCCTCAGTCGCAATGGTGGCGTGAGGGGGAATGGACGGCGGTTGATTCGTGGGCACAGTCGAGCATGTTAAACATTGAAGTTGTGCATTTGCGACGGTGTTAGACGCCTGAACATGCTAGGAAAGTCGGAGTTCGAGGGCCGAAACTGCGATTTCCATATGTTCGGTAGTATGTCGTTCACTTGCATCGGGCGGAGGGTCGACTCCAACAGCGGAGGTACGCTTCTCGGGCTGCATGTTGGTCAACGGCGACTTACAACGTGGGAAAGTGTCTCGAGGCCCACGAGTGCGCATGAGACGATGTAACCCGACACCATGCTCGACTATGAGAGTCAAAACTGCAATTGCGCGAGCTTGATAGGCAAGTGCAAGTTAGAGAGCGTATGTGCTCTTCGGTGGCACCGGCTTAAGGGTTTCCGCTAGGTTATACTGTCGGCCGCGGGAGGCTTGGAGCGTTGCGCGAGGCTTTACCCGTGTCATCGAGGGGTACCTCGAGGCATGGTTCAAACGCGTCGCTTTATACTTACGCTTAACCACTAGGGTGTGCCTTTTGTCACATGTGTAAGTAAAGTCTGCAATGGACATCTAGATTTGAAGCAAGTTGACTATATACTCCGCCCGGAGACCACATGGACTCTGCCGGGCAGAGAATCTGAGCTTTGCTATTTAATAGCTTACGACGCCCTCGTATCATCTACCGACATGCGTGAAATCTGGGGTAATTTGTATCAAATATAGGAGAAAGGAGGGCCGGATGACAGCGCGTCTAGACCCTCGCTAATTGCCGTGTTGGCGAAGATGTCGAAGAAGGCATAGCAGCCTATGTGGAGGTACTCTTTGTACCCCGCTTGAGATCTCCGGTCGTTAAGGTAACGCGCCGAGTCGTCCGTTAGAGCCTAAAGGCGGGGCTCGTCAATGTCGCGTGGGGGGCGTTCCATGCCGGCGGGGATAACTTTTCCGTACGGGGAGAAATCGACGATTCCGGGCTCGAGGAGCTCGGACTCGTCGTTCATCATGTTGTTAGGTGTCTCTTGGGCCGCATTACCACCCTCAGTCGCAATGGTGGCGTGAGGGGGAATGGACGGCGGTTGATTCGTGGGCACAGTCGAGCATGTTAAACATTGAAGTTGTGCATTTGCGACGGTGTTAGACGCCTGAACATGCTAGGAAAGTCGGAGTTCGAGGGCCGAAACTGCGATTTCCATATGTTCGGTAGTATGTCGTTCACTTGCATCGGGCGGAGGGTCGACTCCAACAGCGGAGGTACGCTTCTCGGGCTGCATGTTGGTCAACGGCGACTTACAACGTGGGAAAGTGTCTCGAGGCCCACGAGTGCGCATGAGACGATGTAACCCGACACCATGCTCGACTATGAGAGTCAAAACTGCAATTGCGCGAGCTTGATAGGCAAGTGCAAGTTAGAGAGCGTATGTGCTCTTCGGTGGCACCGGCTTAAGGGTTTCCGCTAGGTTATACTGTCGGCCGCGGGAGGCTTGGAGCGTTGCGCGAGGCTTTACCCGTGTCATCGAGGGGTACCTCGAGGCATGGTTCAAACGCGTCGCTTTATACTTACGCTTAACCACTAGGGTGTGCCTTTTGTCACATGTGTAAGTAAAGTCTGCAATGGACATCTAGATTTGAAGCAAGTTGACTATATACTCCGCCCGGAGACCACATGGACTCTGCCGGGCAGAGAATCTGAGCTTTGCTATTTAATAGCTTACGACGCCCTCGTATCATCTACCGACATGCGTGAAATCTGGGGTAATTTGTATCAAATATAGGAGAAAGGAGGGCCGGATGACAGCGCGTCTAGACCCTCGCTAATTGCCGTGTTGGCGAAGATGTCGAAGAAGGCATAGCAGCCTATGTGGAGGTACTCTTTGTACCCCGCTTGAGATCTCCGGTCGTTAAGGTAACGCGCCGAGTCGTCCGTTAGAGCCTAAAGGCGGGGCTCGTCAATGTCGCGTGGGGGGCGTTCCATGCCGGCGGGGATAACTTTTCCGTACGGGGAGAAATCGACGATTCCGGGCTCGAGGAGCTCGGACTCGTCGTTCATCATGTTGTTAGGTGTCTCTTGGGCCGCATTACCACCCTCAGTCGCAATGGTGGCGTGAGGGGGAATGGACGGCGGTTGATTCGTGGGCACAGTCGAGCATGTTAAACATTGAAGTTGTGCATTTGCGACGGTGTTAGACGCCTGAACATGCTAGGAAAGTCGGAGTTCGAGGGCCGAAACTGCGATTTCCATATGTTCGGTAGTATGTCGTTCACTTGCATCGGGCGGAGGGTCGACTCCAACAGCGGAGGTACGCTTCTCGGGCTGCATGTTGGTCAACGGCGACTTACAACGTGGGAAAGTGTCTCGAGGCCCACGAGTGCGCATGAGACGATGTAACCCGACACCATGCTCGACTATGAGAGTCAAAACTGCAATTGCGCGAGCTTGATAGGCAAGTGCAAGTTAGAGAGCGTATGTGCTCTTCGGTGGCACCGGCTTAAGGGTTTCCGCTAGGTTATACTGTCGGCCGCGGGAGGCTTGGAGCGTTGCGCGAGGCTTTACCCGTGTCATCGAGGGGTACCTCGAGGCATGGTTCAAACGCGTCGCTTTATACTTACGCTTAACCACTAGGGTGTGCCTTTTGTCACATGTGTAAGTAAAGTCTGCAATGGACATCTAGATTTGAAGCAAGTTGACTATATACTCCGCCCGGAGACCACATGGACTCTGCCGGGCAGAGAATCTGAGCTTTGCTATTTAATAGCTTACGACGCCCTCGTATCATCTACCGACATGCGTGAAATCTGGGGTAATTTGTATCAAATATAGGAGAAAGGAGGGCCGGATGACAGCGCGTCTAGACCCTCGCTAATTGCCGTGTTGGCGAAGATGTCGAAGAAGGCATAGCAGCCTATGTGGAGGTACTCTTTGTACCCCGCTTGAGATCTCCGGTCGTTAAGGTAACGCGCCGAGTCGTCCGTTAGAGCCTAAAGGCGGGGCTCGTCAATGTCGCGTGGGGGGCGTTCCATGCCGGCGGGGATAACTTTTCCGTACGGGGAGAAATCGACGATTCCGGGCTCGAGGAGCTCGGACTCGTCGTTCATCATGTTGTTAGGTGTCTCTTGGGCCGCATTACCACCCTCAGTCGCAATGGTGGCGTGAGGGGGAATGGACGGCGGTTGATTCGTGGGCACAGTCGAGCATGTTAAACATTGAAGTTGTGCATTTGCGACGGTGTTAGACGCCTGAACATGCTAGGAAAGTCGGAGTTCGAGGGCCGAAACTGCGATTTCCATATGTTCGGTAGTATGTCGTTCACTTGCATCGGGCGGAGGGTCGACTCCAACAGCGGAGGTACGCTTCTCGGGCTGCATGTTGGTCAACGGCGACTTACAACGTGGGAAAGTGTCTCGAGGCCCACGAGTGCGCATGAGACGATGTAACCCGACACCATGCTCGACTATGAGAGTCAAAACTGCAATTGCGCGAGCTTGATAGGCAAGTGCAAGTTAGAGAGCGTATGTGCTCTTCGGTGGCACCGGCTTAAGGGTTTCCGCTAGGTTATACTGTCGGCCGCGGGAGGCTTGGAGCGTTGCGCGAGGCTTTACCCGTGTCATCGAGGGGTACCTCGAGGCATGGTTCAAACGCGTCGCTTTATACTTACGCTTAACCACTAGGGTGTGCCTTTTGTCACATGTGTAAGTAAAGTCTGCAATGGACATCTAGATTTGAAGCAAGTTGACTATATACTCCGCCCGGAGACCACATGGACTCTGCCGGGCAGAGAATCTGAGCTTTGCTATTTAATAGCTTACGACGCCCTCGTATCATCTACCGACATGCGTGAAATCTGGGGTAATTTGTATCAAATATAGGAGAAAGGAGGGCCGGATGACAGCGCGTCTAGACCCTCGCTAATTGCCGTGTTGGCGAAGATGTCGAAGAAGGCATAGCAGCCTATGTGGAGGTACTCTTTGTACCCCGCTTGAGATCTCCGGTCGTTAAGGTAACGCGCCGAGTCGTCCGTTAGAGCCTAAAGGCGGGGCTCGTCAATGTCGCGTGGGGGGCGTTCCATGCCGGCGGGGATAACTTTTCCGTACGGGGAGAAATCGACGATTCCGGGCTCGAGGAGCTCGGACTCGTCGTTCATCATGTTGTTAGGTGTCTCTTGGGCCGCATTACCACCCTCAGTCGCAATGGTGGCGTGAGGGGGAATGGACGGCGGTTGATTCGTGGGCACAGTCGAGCATGTTAAACATTGAAGTTGTGCATTTGCGACGGTGTTAGACGCCTGAACATGCTAGGAAAGTCGGAGTTCGAGGGCCGAAACTGCGATTTCCATATGTTCGGTAGTATGTCGTTCACTTGCATCGGGCGGAGGGTCGACTCCAACAGCGGAGGTACGCTTCTCGGGCTGCATGTTGGTCAACGGCGACTTACAACGTGGGAAAGTGTCTCGAGGCCCACGAGTGCGCATGAGACGATGTAACCCGACACCATGCTCGACTATGAGAGTCAAAACTGCAATTGCGCGAGCTTGATAGGCAAGTGCAAGTTAGAGAGCGTATGTGCTCTTCGGTGGCACCGGCTTAAGGGTTTCCGCTAGGTTATACTGTCGGCCGCGGGAGGCTTGGAGCGTTGCGCGAGGCTTTACCCGTGTCATCGAGGGGTACCTCGAGGCATGGTTCAAACGCGTCGCTTTATACTTAAGCTTAACCACTAGGGTGTGCCTTTTGTCACATGTGTAAGTAAAGTCTGCAATGGACATCTAGATTTGAAGCAAGTTGACTATATACTCCGCCCGGAGACCACATGGACTCTGCCGGGCAGAGAATCTGAGCTTTGCTATATAATAGCTTACGACGCCCTCGTATCATCTACCGACATGCGTGAAATCTGGGGTAATTTGTATCAAATATAGGAGAAAGGAGGGCCGGATGACAGCGCGTCTAGACCCTCGCTAATTGCCGTGTTGGCGAAGATGTCGAAGAAGGCATAGCAGCCTATGTGGAGGTACTCTTTGTACCCCGCTTGAGATCTCCGGTCGTAAAGGTAACGCGCCGAGTCGTCCGTTAGAGCCTAAAGGCGGGGCTCGTCAATGTCGCGTGGGGGGCGTTCCATGCCGGCGGGGATAACTTTTCCGTACGGGGAGAAATCGACGATTCCGGGCTCGAGGAGCTCGGACTCGTCGTTCATCATGTTGTTAGGTGTCTCTTGGGCCGCATTACCACCCTCAGTCGCAATGGTGGCGTGAGGGGGAATGGACGGCGGTTGAGTCGTGGGCACAGTCGAGCATGTTAAACATTGAAGTTGTGCATTTGCGACGGTGTTAGACGCCTGAACATGCTAGGAAAGTCGGAGTTCGAGGGCCGAAACTGCGATTTCCATATGTTCGGTAGTATGTCGTTCACTTGCATCGGGCGGAGGGTCGACTCCAACAGCGGAGGTACGCTTCTCGGGCTGCATGTTGGTCAACGGCGACTTACAACGTGGGAAAGTGTCTCGAGGCCCACGAGTGCGCATGAGACGATGTAACCCGACACCATGCTCGACTATGAGAGTCAAAACTGCAATTGCGCGAGCTTGATAGGCAAGTGCAAGTTAGAGAGCGTATGTGCTCTTCGGTGGCACCGGCTTAAGGGTTTCCGCTAGGTTATACTGTCGGCCGCGGGAGGCTTGGAGCGTTGCGCGAGGCTTTACCCGTGTCATCGAGGGGTACCTCGAGGCATGGTTCAAACGCGTCGCTTTATACTTAAGCTTAACCACTAGGGTGTGCCTTTTGTCACATGTGTAAGTAAAGTCTGCAATGGACATCTAGATTTGAAGCAAGTTGACTATATACTCCGCCCGGAGACCACATGGACTCTGCCGGGCAGAGAATCTGAGCTTTGCTATTTAATAGCTTACGACGCCCTCGTATCATCTACCGACATGCGTGAAATCTGGGGTAATTTGTATCAAATATAGGAGAAAGGAGGGCCGGATGACAGCGCGTCTAGACCCTCGCTAATTGCCGTGTTGGCGAAGATGTCGAAG
>JAPMLY010001517.1:40000-102485 GCA_026401115.1 Tetraselmis chui | reverse complement strand
TCAACGCTAGCAACATGCACGTCACCACACGCCTTATCCACTATCATAGCTGTGGTAATACTATTTGCTTGTGCAATTGACACCTATTGATTGCACAATGTCCTATGGCTGCCATTCGACTCGAGCTGCTACATCGTGGACGCCCTAGTTTGGAAGGTGGGGGTTCTTCTCGGACCGTGACACGCCTACATACAATGATCGGACTCACCGGCTATCGAACCCGCGACCTTATGCGTATTAGGCGTGCGCTTTACCGGCGCACCGAAAAAGCATAGTTGACATATGTGGCCACACACCACATATGTACCAAACTACGACGCTACCACGCCCCCCCCGGACTGTTCCCGGACCGCAGACCGGCTCAGAAACCAATGTGGAAAGTGTGGTATCTTCTCGGCCCGTAACACGCCTTCATACAATGATCGGACTCACCGGCTATCGAACCCGCGACCTTATGCGTATTAGGCGTGCGCTTTACCGGCGCACCGAAAAAGTATACTTGACAAATGTGACCACATACCACATATGTACCAAACTACGACACTAGCGTAGCATGTCTCGCGTGCCACCCCACCCAGCTATGTCACGAGGAGAGGGGAAGGAGCGTGAACTACCAAATGGTGGGCTGCTACGAGTCTAGCGGAATGCTTAAGCACGACGACAACTCAGCCGAGATCACCTTTGCGCGTATAGGAGGCTTCCCCGAGGTCGACGGGGCGACTCTCGACTTGTCGCGCTTCACGGCGGACCTTATTGACCACGCAGAGTTGGCTGCGACCCCTCTTTACTGGCCACACGCCCACAACACGGCCAAATGCCCCAACCACTTGTCGGCCGAGGAGGGAATCTCGCGCGCAACCCGCTGCTTGCGCTCCTACCACTGCTTTGTCGTTTTCCATGGACAATACCTTCGTAAGAGATATACGCGTAGCGAAAAGGGTGAAAAATGTGACGGTACTCAGTTGCAAAATGTTGTGCACACGGTGCACGAGTGGAGGTGCTTGTAGTTTATAGCATTCATAGGGATGTACAGATACCAACAAAGCTAGGGATCTCCAAATTTGGACAGCCAAATCGTAAAACTGGTGAGGATACAAATGACACCGTATCCATTGAATACAAGTATGGTCGCCGAATACAAACAATTGCGCGAGCTTGATAGGCAAGTGCAAATTGGAGAGTGTTTGTGCTCGGCGGTTGCACCGGCTAAAGGGTTACCGCTAGGTGGTGTTGTCGGCCGCGGGAGGCTTGGGGCGTTGCGCAAGGCGTTTCTCTCGTCATCGAGGGTTACCTCGAGGCATGGTGAAAACGCACCGCTTGTACACTAACATTTCAACACTTATACTTAGCCACTAGGGTGTACGTTTTGTCCCATGTGTAAGAAGAGATTGCTAACCTCTAGCTTTAAAGCATTCTGACTACATATTCCGCCCGGGAAACCACGTGGACTCTACCGGGCAGTGAACATGAGACGAACTTGCTATTCAAAAGGTTGCGACGCCCTCGTATCATATTTAGACATACGTGAAGTAATGGTGTTTTTATATTAAAGATAGGAGAAATGAGGGCCGGATAACAACGCGTCTAGACCCTCGCTAATTGCCCTGCTGGCGAAGCTATCGAAAAAGGCATAACAGCCTATGTGGAGGTGCTCGTTGTTCCTCGCTTGAGATCTCCGGTCGTTAAGGTAACGCGCCATGTCGTCCGTAAGAGCCTTATAAGCTAGAGGCGGGGCTCGTCAATGTCGCGTGTGGGGCGTTCAAGGTGGTATGTGCTGATTTATATGTGCTGATTTATATGGTCAGATTGATTCGAATCTAGAGGTTTGCATATCCAATTTCCATGTGTACGGGATAGTGATACTAGCGGTTACTGTTACCGTAAATAGTGGCGCGTCGCACCTGCAGGGCAACCACCTCGCCTCGGCAGTTAGACGCAACCAACGACCAACGACTTCCCCAACGGATAGCTCTAGCTAGCCCGCGCCTTATAAGCCGGAACCCGCCACGAGCCTAGGCACTCTGTGCTTTCGCGTTCAGCCAATCTAGGCTTCGCGCGAATGCAGTCTCGACTCTCGTAGTCGAGTATGGTGTCAGTTTACCATCGTCCCATGCGCACTCGAGCGTCACGCGACACTTCCCCTCGTTCAGCAACGCAGCCACGAACCATGCAGCCTGAGCAGTCCACGTCAGCAGCAGCGACCGACCCTCACGCTACTTCTATCGAGCAACGCACAGCCGAACAGATTCGCACGGCAGTGTTGGCCTCGGAACAACGGATTACTGAGCAGTTTTTGGCAGCTAACGCTGCCTTACTCGCACATCTCCAACAGCCGACAACCACACCCGCTACTACCGATCAAATGCAGTCCATTCCCGCCGACGCGACCCAGCGACGGAGGGTGGTAAGGTGGCCCTTGAGCTACCTATCGACCTGCTTGACGACGAACCCGAACCCGAACCCTCCGAATTCGTCGACTTCTCCTACTACGGCGAAGTCATCCCGGCCGGCCTCGAGCGTCCTCTACGCGACGTTGAGGAGCCACGTCTGTGGACACTTACAAACGACACCGCCCGTGGTCTAAGCGACAAGCGCACCCAACCAGCCTACGACGAGTACCTCCACATAGGCTGCTATGCCTTCTTCGACAGCTGCGCCAACGCGGCAATTAGCGAGGGTTTGGATACGCTGTCGCACGGTCCACCTCTATCGGCAGAGCAGACGGCAGCAATTGCCCTTATCAGAGCGGGTCATCGCACCCACACAGCGACGGAGGAGGCCGCCCGTACTCGACTGGGCTTCCTCCGCCTCACCAAGGGCGGACAAGCGAGCACGTATGCGGACCGCGTCTTCGGTGAATTGGCCCACGAACGCTTTTGTAGCCCACGCCCTACCGCGGTCTCCGGCCCATTGGATGCGCTCCGCCAAGCGTTCGTCGACCGCACGCTTGAAGTCAGCCTTCATCCTGCCAGCAAGGCAGCGGCCGGCGCAGAATTGGCCAAGATCACGCCGGACAAACCAACATGCCTTGACGCCAGGGCCCGCAAAGCGGCCGCCGACAAACGTAAGGCAGCATCAGCAACAACAACAGCCGCCCGACCAACCCCTCTGGTCAAGCCGACCGACCCGGCACGGCCACCACCCAAGAAGTGATGGTATGGCCCGCCGCGCCGATTCTTGCTCCCCGACATCTTCCTTCATGGGACATCGCGTGCGTCGAAGATGGCGAGAGTGGGAACGCATCGGCGCGAGCGGCCAAGTCCTAAGTTGGATCCGCCACGGTGTGCGCGTCAAGTTCAAGCACGGCACACGCCCTAGGCCTTTCAACCATGGCATCTCTATGCTGGACGCTACACCATCCCAACTCGAGTTTCTGGACTCGGAACTCCCACGATTCGAGGCTTGCGGAGCGTGGGAGCGCTCAGACAACCCTCGCTACGTCTCCCGAATGTTTTTAGTCCCCAAGCCCGGATGCAACCAATGGCGCCTCATCATCGACCTTCGAGAACTCAACCGCTACGGCTCCACGTTTAACATGACCTGCGAGACCCTGAAGCACCTTCGCCACCTCTCTCGCCCGGGCGACTATTTTGTCTCCCTAGACCTCACCGACGGGTACTACACCCTTGGCATCCGGGAGGAAGACCGCGACTACTTCACGGTCAGCTACCGCGGCACCCTGTGACGCCTCGCTTGCCTTTCGATGGGCTGATCCGGCTCGGCATACTACTTTTGCAAACTAACGCAGGTCTTTACGAACCACCTACGTCGCCCCCCTCCGCCTACGCCGGCATCTACGCTGGAACGTGCGCGCCCGTCAAAACGTTTTCTTCGGAACGCTCGATGGCGCGGTACGCGACTCCTCCCCTACATGGACGATTTCCTTTTCTTGGCCGACTCGTACCACGGCGCGTTGCTCCTTCGCCAGCGCGTCGAGGCTCTTATCAGCAGCCTAGTCCTTCAATGCAACCCCAAGAAAGGCGTATGGACGCCGACGCAAGTCGGCGACAATTTAGGCTTAACAGTGGACTTACAGCTCGGCATGTTTCGCGCCCCACCCGCAAAACTACAATAGCTCGCTCAACACGCGTCATCCCTGGTCGGCCGAGCGGCCTCAATCGCCCGATGGCTAACTACTCGCCAACTCGCGGCCTTCGCGGGAAAGGCCCATTTCCTCTACCTCACCATTGCGCCCGCACGCTTTTTTTACGCGAGCTACACAACGTTTTGGCCACACGCACTGGCTGGGGGGGACGCGTGCGACTCACCCATAAGCTACGACGCGACCTCGAGTGGTGGCTTACGGTGCCACACCAAAACAACGGTCGGCCCATCTACAAGCCCATCGAGACCGCCTACCTCCACGCCGACTCCAGCGACTACGGATGGGGATCCTTTCTGAACGACGACTCAAACTACCAAGCGCGTGGTTTTTGGAGCGCTACCGACCGGCTACAACACATCACCTAGAAGGAGCTTCGCGCGGTGCGACACGCGGTCGAGTCTTTTCTACCCCAACTGCAAGGCCGACAAGTCCTCCTACGCGAGGACAACACGGCAGTGGTCGCCGCCCTAACCAAGCTTACCTCCCGGTCACCCGTCATGATGACCGAGCTCCGTCGCTTGTGGTACTTCCTCGACACCAACGACATCCACATCCGCCCGCGCTACATCCGGTCGCCCGTGAACGTGTGGGCGGACACACGCAGCCGCGTATTGGACACAGAGGATTGGCAGCTCAATCCCCGTCTATTCGCACATCTTCAGAAGCGGTGGGGCCCCCATACTATCTACCGGTTCGCGTCCATGCTAAACACCAAGCTCCCGCGGTTCAACACCCGATGGAGGGACCCTCAGTGCGAGGACGTCGACTGCTTACGCCTTCCCGACGCAGCCTGCCGACGCGAAAACAACTACTGCAACCCTCCTTGGACCGCCCTACCGGCACTCGCCGCCAAACTGGACCAATCTCAAGCTCTAGCGACCGCCATTGCCCATTACTGACCAAACAAGACATGATACCACGCCTTACACCGCCTCGCCACCGCGACCTTGCATTTCCCGGCGTCCCGCGACCTTTTCTTTCCCGGCAGGCTCGGCAAGCGCGCGGGGGCCGGACCACCCGCGTGGAGCATCGTGGCCTTTCGAGTAACACCCCCTCATGGCTCTATACCCGACGCGGAGCCATAGGCCGGGCCTTACGCCCCGCCCGGGTGTGGTCTACAACACCACCGATTCGCCCCCACCGTACGGGCCCACCCCGCTACCGCCTACAGACAAACTCAGCACAAGCCACTTGGTCCTCCGATATTACTGAAACTTTCCAAACCCTCTTAGGGACGGATAGGCTCCGGGTTACGGCCATCACCCTGCTCAGCAACTCGCTAGCGCCGTCTACGTACGCCAATTACGAAAGTGCGCTTCGCCAGTTTTTTGCGTTATGTATAGAGGAAAATATTGAACCGTTACAGGCTACGCCGGCTCCTATGATTCGCTACACAGCCTGGTTGGCCTTGCTAGGCACAGTAGCCGCGAGCTCACTGCAGTCCTACTTTTTCGCGTCAACAAGTATGTCCGCGACCACCAGGGCCAACCCATCGCGGTAGGAGAACTACAGGCCGACGCGAGGCGTGGCCTCGAAATGCTGCAACACCGCCTCGTCCCGGCCGACACACGACTCCCGCTACCCGCACTAGTCGCCCTCGACAACCTATTGGCCGCCAACATTATACGCGACAACCTCACGTGGACGTCCGCCACCAGTTCCCTGCTTGAGCGTTTCCGAGCCTGCTGTGCGTTTCCGGTGTGCGTCAATTACACATTTTTTGTGGCTTAGAAACCGGCGCCCGCCGCGAGACCGGCGACCTCACCGTCGACAAACCCTCTCAGCAAATTTGCATGTTTGTACGCAAGTCTAAAGGCGACCAGCGTCGCGACACCCGCGACAAGCTCGTGTTCGCGGTACCTATTGCCGCTAACCCCCTCCTTGGAGACCTCCTGGACTACTACACGCAACACCGCGCCGCCTTTTGCGCGACCTACTACAAGCGACCACCCCCTGCCGCCTTCTGGAGCTTCTCACCTGCTGAAACCTCCGCCGAATGGGGGACCGCGTCCACAATTCCCGCCTGGCTCTCCCTCTCACTTCGCACAGTCAACACGTCCGCGCCCGCCGGCTTCAAGTGGACATCGCACAGCCTCCGGAAAGGGGCCGCTTCCGCTGCCAGCTGCATCGGCGCGCCCCTCCCCGTCATCAAATACATGGGTGGCTGGACCAAGAACAACTCCGTGACTAAAGGAAAGTACACTGACCCCACCATGACCCCTACACATGATGCTTGGCGTTTCTTCGGCTGGCTCGCCCCGTCCCCCCCGCAACATTGATTTTGGCTGTGCAAGCCTTTGGCTTTAAATTCCTGGCAAAACGTGCCCTAGGGTAAATGGTCAGATTGATTCGAATCTAGAGGTTTGCATATCCAATTTCCATGTGTACGGGACAGTGACACTAGCGGTTATTGTTACCGTTAATAGCGGCGCGTCGCACCTGCATGGCAACCACCTCGCCTCGGCAGTTAGACGCAACCAACGACCAACGACTTCCCCAACGGTCAGCTCTAGCTAGCCCGCGCCTTATAAGCCAGAAATAGCCATGAGCCTAGGCACTCTCTGCTTTCGCGCTCAGCCAATCTAGGCTTCGCGCGAACCCACCAACCCAACCCTATACCGCGCTAATCGGCCCCCAAGTCTTTTGACAAAAGTGTAAGAAAACTGACATCCTTGGCAAAACATTCCTTAGGGTAAACATACAAAATAATGTTTTTTTTTCAACAATCAATCTCTTACAAGAAAAAGCAGTGGAGGCCACCAAGCAAAAAGAAGAAAAGAGGACGAAAATAATGACATTTTTTCAAATCTTGATACACGTACCCGAAGTCGCTATACTGATATACTCCTGCTGGCTGACCTCACGAAAGCACAGCGAGGAACGAGAAGATAAAGCTAATAGGTACGAAGGTACCAGGTACATGTACCTGTAGAGAGAAACGAAACAGTCGAAGTCGCCGTGCTTAGCCACCAGCGCAGCCGTCGACGACGGTGAAAGTAATAAGCCCTGCTTCACGTAGTTGAATAGTTGACGACAGACTGGCGTAGCCCAACCCGCAGGAGGGGCATCATTCCCCATCGCGCTTCCATCGCCCGGTAACTTGAGAAATACCTGCGCTGGACTCGGCCTCTGCAAAAAATAGGCATAAAAACTTCTCGGCCCTGCTAAGTACTGCGCCGGTGCGCGTCATGGCAGGGAAGGTTGAGAAGGAGGCTACTATACAGGTGCGTCTCCACTTCCCGCGCCTGCGTAATGTTTTGATGGCACCGATCCGTGACCCTCCGTAGTCCGACTTCCTCGTGTTTTCGTTGCGTGCGTAATGCTTATGGTTCTTGTCGCAGGAAGAGTTCAAGGTCCCGGTGGCTGAGGTCGGCAACCACATCGTCCAAGTTCTTCCTGGCCTTTGGCTCGGCGACCGGTTTGCGGCGGCGGATCGGGCTCTGCTGCACGAAAGGTCCCACCCGCCACCCCCTCGCTATGAAGCTATTCGCTACTCCACACCTGCTCGTGTAGCTTGACTGCGAGACTACGACCTCCCTTGTACAGGAACATCTGCGCCGTGATCAATTGCGCGTCGGCCCCTCCAGACAAAGACGAGGACTGGGTGCGCGTGGCCGCCAAGTTCGGCTTCGTCGTCCCTTGCTTCCACACTGAGCCGAGCGCTGCCGGTTACCGAGCGCTCCGGTACATGCTAGTACCTGTTAAGGACGAGGTTAGTGAGGCGGGCACTTCGCAGTGATTTTTCGAATCCATGACTGACTTCCAACTGTGCACCGTCTCGCCTGCTTCTCATATGTCATTTTGTGCAAGCGTGTCGTGTCCTTCGCACGGTCTCAGCTTATTATCATGACCAGCCCGATACGATGGCCTGCAGGCAGCGGAACCAATATCGGAGTACTTTGAGGAGGCGGCGTCCTTTATAGCAGAGACGCTGCAGGCCTCGGAGGGCGTGTTGATCCATTGTGAGGTATAGGCTGTACAAGTATTGTCTGGGTGATTCTGCTGCGTCGCCAATATCCAAATGGCATTTGGCAGTATGGTATGTCGTGGGTGTGGTGCATCCTTGCCAAACAGTGCACCCGCCTTCATCCCCCCAGGCCGGCAGGAGTCGCGCAGCGACCGTCACGTTAGCGTACCTGATGAAGTCGCTGAACTTGTCTCTGTCTGAAGCACTTTCCAAGGTATGTATGCTGCTACTCAAACATTATCTCACGCACTCTTTTATGCTGAGCTAAATGATGTGACGAAGAGAAGGCATTTGGTGGAATATGATGATTGACTTGTGGTGAGGGGAGCTGGGTGGCTAGTCATGTGTCTTTCTTGTTTGCTTGCGCTAACAGATAAAGCTACAGAATCGGGCCGTATTCCCCAACGATGGCT
Source organism: Tetraselmis chui (assembly GCA_026401115.1). Classification (NCBI taxonomy): domain Eukaryota; kingdom Viridiplantae; phylum Chlorophyta; class Chlorodendrophyceae; order Chlorodendrales; family Chlorodendraceae; genus Tetraselmis; species Tetraselmis chui. Next base: position 94,000 of record JAPMLY010001517.1, on the reverse strand, counting down.
TCATCGCGCAGCTGCATGCCTATGCGGAGAAGATTGGCGTCAAGCCTGCACAAGCAGACTATTTAATGTACGCCCCCGCGCTGTGTAGTAGGGCATGGGGGCTTGGCGGCCAGCACGCAAGAGTAACATTGACTGTCAGAGTCATGTCAGAGTTACTTAGTCAGTTAACTTATTATTTAGAAAGTGCATGTCCCCCCCCCCCCCCCCCTCTGACGTGATCCCCGCTGTGGTATGTGTTTGGATGCTGTCAGAAATGGGGAGGCTGATTCTCCGACAGAAACGGCCATAGAAAAGAATATGAAGACGTGCGCGTGGCGCCTTGAGCAGGGTGCCTGGTTCACTACGCCAGCCAAGGAGGTCGAGCTGCTTCAGGTGCACAAACGGGGGGCTTTTGCAGAGTGCTAGGCCTTGGTACTGCATGCCGTGGCAGTTGGATCTGAGTTATACCCGTGTCACAGGGCACTGGTTTTGCCCTGGAGAGCTGTGTGGCGCTAGGCACGCTGATTGCACTTGAAAAAGACAGCATGAGTAGGGCCAGGATGCAGGTGAGGCACTTTGGTGGTGTTGCCACAGTGAGAGTGATGCAATGATTCGCCAGCGTTTCCATGGCGCGAATGTCGGCCGTACCGGACAGTATCCACCACATAAGCTTCCGTCATGCTTGGAACAATATAGATGCGGGGACTGAGATGTAATGCCGTATGCGTTATTGTCAATGAAGGAAGTTTTTGCGGCCATATTCAGTCAGGGCCTTGTGACAAGGGAGACTCTGTGCGATGCCTACCGGTCCGTCATTCTCGAAGATCCAGCGGAGACAGATTACCCCATCTTGGAAGATGTTAAGCTGGATGTCCCCTTTGTGGACGAGTATTTGGGGGGGTTCATATATGTCGCGCAAGTTGAGGACCTGCTGACCGAAGGGTTCCTGGACTTTGTGGCTGCCAAGTATCCCAACGTAAAGCAGCACATGGTGGAGAAAATATCTGATCCGCAGTGAATCTGAACACGACCGAGATATTTAGCAGGTAAGACGTGCAAGCAGAAGTGAAATTCAGCAATATCTGGGACCTGACTCCAGAGCAGGAGTATCGTTTTTTGGTTATTGCGACGAAATTCGTTTTCTCATCGTTCACTTAAATAGATCAAAATGCGATACCTTCTGGTTGGCGCACATAGCCTACGGTGTCGCTGTGTAATGTGCTTGGTAAAGCCGCTTCTGCCTCGCTCCGTTTGTTCTCACATCATAGTAGATTCAAGTGCCGAAGCTAGGTGATACACCGCACTGCAGATGCACGTGCGTTGGATATACTACGTAATTGTGTGTTTGTTTTCAGCGTCTGCATTTACTGACGGGCTGTGCGTATTGCCAACTATAGTATCCGTAGTAGCACTGGCGATAAGGAGAGGACTGATAGTTTCAACACACGAGTCCACGTGATGACTGTGAAGGTTCAAGCATATGTTGCTTTGTGTGCGCGCTTTGAAACGTTTTGCCTTGTGGTGCGGAGGCGGATGCAACCCTTGCAATGCTTCACAAAATATCTGGAACAATATCCATAAAATTATCTATTCATTTCCCCTGTGCTTCAAAACGCGTATCCCGTGCGGTGTTATTGAATCAGCATCGCAGTCCTGTTTGCTTTAGCCACTATGTGCTTGCGCGCTTGACGGGCGCTGTGGCTATTATTGGCAGGAGCGATGTTATGAATATACCCCGCTGACAGATTGTTTCGCTGCAACGTACAGGATCAGAGCCCAAAGCGTCCGGCGAATGTACTGTGACGCCATACGATTTCGGAGATTATTGGGTGGGGCGGGAAAGGACTCTCATCTCTTATCATCGAAACATTCAAAAACGAGTCCTGACAACGTCGGGGCATCCAAGAACATAACCACACTCTTAAACTGGCCGACGACGAAAAACAGGCATCATCTGAGTCAGTGTTGTGCGTTTTTCCCCACGGGGTAGCGATGTCTTATATTGTAGTACTACCTATGTACATCCATGGACGCCCTGTTTTGAGCCATGAGCAGGCAAGTTTCTTTCATGCTTGTATTAGTGAATCAGCAGCTGATTGATTATAGCATATGACCTTTGAAGATATGAGCACAGTACCGAAACACCTGGCATTTCTATCAGATGCAATACTTGTACACCGCGCGTCAATGATAGTATGTATGTAGTTGCAATAACACGCGATGACAGGCATATAAGAACGTCCTGGCTGCTAGTACAAGACCTTCACGGGAGTTCGTGCTAGTATAACGAACTGGTTGTCGCTAGCTCCCGGACCTGCACGGGATCAGCAGCCTCGGACAGCCTCGGGAGCTATTGTCAGAGGAGTAGTACCGGTCTGTGTTTTTCATTTTGGCAAATACTATTGCTTCCAGTTTGCATAAGTGCAGCCTCTTGCAGGACGGCTGGTCTTCGCCTGTGTCGGGGTGTGTCATAGCGGCAGGTCGGCCGGAAGGCTGCTTAAGCGCCATTTCGACATCTGAGTCGAACGTGCAGCATCGTAAGTTAAACTAAAATCGCCACGCCGCGCCTTGTTTCAGGAATATTATTCGAGTTGAAAAAGACAGAAAGACACACTTACTTTGCTACATAAAGCCGAGGACAACTTTCGAGTTGTTAAGTCGCATATAAGCTGCTAAGGAACATAACAGTGGTGTACGCTCGGATTTGTTTCCGGGTGCTGAGCAATCTAGTTCGCTGACGGCTTCGGCGGTGACGGTTCAATGCGGCAGTGTTTGTCTATGTAGCTCAGTAGCTGCGAATATGAAAACAGATACACCTCCGAGCACAATAGATATAACTCTTATGCAATCAACGTTTACATCTCTCCGGTGGGCATAGATGCTGAGTATAGCACGCGCCGCCGCCGTGATACTACTGATAGTTATGCCATTCACCAGGTATTGGCGGTTTACGAAGAGAAAAATACTTAGTACGCTGTGATGGCTACATATACCCGCAATTGCCCCTTACTTTTATTTCAGCTGCACGCTTGAGCATAGCAGCTTCTTCGTTCTTTCACCTACTCCCAGTGCTTACTTTCTTAGCAGTAGCATCCTGACGTTGATAGGCACCACGACCATAAAATTCACGCGGGCCCACAGCACGTGCACGCCAGTTTTTGTGTGTCGTGCTGCAATAATGCGCCTGACGCGGCCGTCAGCCCCGCGATCGACGGGGGTCGACCGAATAGTGGTAAGAAAGCATTTTCTCGGATCGTCCGAATACTCGACGCCCATATATATACATATATTATTTCGGTTCCAGGAGCCGCAATAAAAGAAATACGACTGTTACGACAAGTGCGAAACTGCTGCCTGAGACCTACCTGCCACCAGCAGCTACCGGCCGCTACGCCAGTATATTGCATATGACTATACTGAAACTTTGCGCCAGCGCATGTTAGGTAAGCAAAGACGACGAGCACCGCCGCTTTTGTATGCCCGTGTCTTTTTCGATTGGCGTACCTACTATCTAGCGAGTCGTACGGTCTGGACAAGTCCCGAGTGTATATATGAGAGACCCGCGTAGCCGTGTGGATGTCTGTAGACGGCGGCGGCAGCTCAACACCAAGGGTTTTTTAATCCTCTCGCCGACTAAATATTTTGCTTGCGTCTGCCACGCGCACGACTGCAGTCTTTTATTATTGAAGTGCCGGATCCGAATTCGAATGCAATCGAGCTTCACTATTCAGGATGTGCGGTGTATCTTATTGGTGTTTGACGAGCAGCTATTTTGCCCTGCGGGTTATTCATTCTTTATTGTCTTCGTTCGAACTTTTAATATATCTCTCAAAGCTGTAATATACATGTTGCATTTCCACCCTCCATCCATGCACTTCAACATTGATATTTATAAGAGTGCGGATTCTGGAATTCTCGCAGACACCTACCCGGGATGGATAGTTTGGAAGCTGGCGGGGGTGCCAGCCGACGTGGACAAAATAGTAAGCGTTCTCAGCAGGGACCTCCATCAAAATCTTCGTTGATGAAACATGATGAGCAATCCCCTTCTGACGGATACAGCACTGGCGGCCGCCGCTCTTCTGGACAGCAGGGCCCTGGAGTGGTGCCTCCGTCATCCAGGACAGCATTCGTTGGACTCATGCGACACGATGGTGGCACAGGTGCGTGCTTCATCCGTCCCTTCACGTGTCACCCTCAACGTCATTAAGGGTGTGTCCAGCAATCCTGCGAGAGGCACGGGCTGACTGGTTGGAGCAGAATTTCATCCCGGTTTAAAATACAAGCTGGTACTTAGAGACAGCTTGTATTGTTTGGAATTTGTGGGGTAAGCGTAAATTCGGTGTTTACATGGATGATATATCTGGGGAGTGGGAGATTTAACCAAACGTAAAATATTGTCGATATTGCCTATTATGCTGTCTATCTCACCAAAGGATCCTTCCTCGCCCTGGTCGCAGGGGAGCAGCTAGATGACGGCTCCTCCCCTATGCGTCACCGCCAGGAGCATGAGCACTGCCTCGCTGAGACAGGCACCAACATCTCTCCATCACAGCACCAGACCACCCCGAGTAGTATGGGCACCAGGATGTTCTTCGGTTGCGCGGGTGGCTTGGATGAGCACTGCCATCTGAACGATCTCATCGACGACCTCCCAGAGATTGTGTATCAGTCTCATACTACAGACTCCGCTTCTCCAGGTATCAGTTGTTACTCTGAAATATATGTATTGGAGCTCCTACATATCGGGCGGCCAACTGTATTTCAATTCGATTCTACTGTGATGGTCCTTTGGTTGGTTTTCATGCCTCTTTCTTTTTGTTTTAGAATTGATTGTATTTGGTTCGTGTCTATATTACTTATGAAATAAGCTCTCGTGTTACATGGGAGGTAGCGTGTCTTCGATTGTGCTTGTTTAATTCAGATACAACATATAGTATTATCTATGGCTGCTGAGAATTTCTTAATGCGTATGATATATTCACACTCGAGAAAACACTACTTGATTTTTTAGGGCATTACTGTCCGCCCCGTGAAATGCGCGTTGTCTTACCATGTCATCGCAACTATTTGTGGCATTCTGCGTATGTCACCAACTGATCCTGCCGAGGCTGCGGCCTCCAGCCGATGTTCCCTCCCCAGGGTCATGCAACCAGCAGTCCAACCCTGAGCTGCTCAGGCAGGCTCAGCTTGGGATCGCATCCGCGTGTGCGGATTTCAACAACACCCCACCGCCAGGCACTCGGTCACCGGTCGGAGGGAAGCGCACTGGGTCCGCATACGGAAACATCGACTCAGATGCCAACTCTGACCAACAGGTGACGCCACTCGCCCAAATCGAGACGCTGCCATTCAATGTCGTGTCACGTAATTGTTTTCTGCTACTCACGCCCATCTTTACATGCTCATGTAATTTCTTGTTAGTACGATATTGCTGTCCACACTCACGCACTGTTTATTGTGCTTTGAACAACCGTCGCGCATGTACCTTCATTGCACTCTGACATTGGTGAGGCGTTGCGGTGATTCACAGGCAGCCCGAAAAGCAGCGAAAAAGAGGATTATGAGTGACGTCACCACGTCTCTACTAAGCATGGGTTCTGACCTGGTGGGGACCCCAGACGCACACAGGGCCCAGCAACAGCCCGTTACAACGGGAGGAAGCAGCGGCAATGGGAACCAGCATGAGCAGCAGCATCGTATGCAGTCAAACAATATGTTCATGCCTAATGTTGAAAATATCAGCACCTCGCCTGACATGGGCGGCCATGCGTCGGAGAGGGGAACCAACTCGCCCTGCTTCTCCTTGGGGCCTTGCGGAAAGAGTCACCACCTGCAGTATGCAAACATGCCGGTCCAAACTCAACAAATGTGCTCCTCTATGGACGCCTTTGGTATGGGTGGCATGCCCCCTTCTGACGAGCGCCACCTCTGGGTTCCGTCCGCAGGTCAGGGGTGACAACTTGCCAATTGATCTGCAGCCGCTACAAACTATACCACTCTAAGATAGCACGACCTGCAGTGCAATCCACTATCCGTTGTTATCTTACCTATCCATGTTATCGGCTAATGGACAGGCTGGGCAGTTGAAAAATGTAATAGCTTACTGTGTCGGGTTTGCAGTCCTCAGGTTTCCATGTGCCAGCAGTTGTTGTGGTAAATAAGTTATCGTGCTTCTGTCAGAAAAAAACTCGCAACGTTCTGCGTTGCGCAGGAAACCTGGCAAATTGTATCACAAGCAGGCAAATGGAGCAGTACCAGCAGCAGTCTGCGGCCGCATCTGGTATGAAGGTGACAATGCCCGATGCGCCCCAATTGAAGGAGGTACACATGATCCCTACAGTTTACCATTTCAGGGATAACCATGCATGCCAATATATGGGTATACTCAAACATCCCGCCCGTCTCCCATTTTTGAAAGCCGTCAATTCTTGCACAGCGGTTTGAACGTTGGAACTGTTCCATCTTCCTGTCACTTTCCGCATGCATGTATCGTTCAGGTGCCCTGTGACGTAGGCATGCGCAGGTCAGCGCTCGGTCATTGATATTAAAAGCTAACCAATGCAATGCACGGCGCTTGTATGTGCGTGTGTATCTTAGGTCCTGTATAGCCTGTCTGGCAGAGGCCCGCATCAAATGCAGCAAGGTACACACATCGTCACCAACCGTTTCGGCGGCGGCACCCAGATTTACAACACAGCGCAGCCCCAGCCGCACCCTGCTCTCCTGAATAACAACTCATTTCGCACCACAGCGGCAAGCGCAGCGGGGTCGCACATGACCACGGATGGGCATGACCTGATGAATGTAGATGCTTCGGCCTTCGGCGTCACGTCAACCCGCGCTGGATACGATCCCAAGTCGGGAGGCGACTCGGTTGCGTTGAGGACACGGGCAGCGATGGGCGTCCCGGGAACACGAGCCCACCCTTCGCCATCGGCGCTGGCCTGTACTGGCTTGTTAGGGGAGGCCATCGACTACGAGGAGGATGAGGGCGGGAAGCAGGGCAAGGCAGCCGGGGGGCGTTCCTCCAAGTACAGGTGACGACGCCAGAAAGGCTTTAGCTCGATGTAGACACCCGCGTCAGCGCAGGATTAGCTGAAAGCCTACTCTATGACATATGCTCGATGAGGATGTGCAAATGCCCCTTTCCCTTGTTCCCATTTGTATGAGGTCTTGGGGTGTGCCATCATGAGCTCCGCTGTCTGCTATCTGTGCTCTCTTTTACCTGCCTGTGCTGCAATGTCTGCGCTGACTGACGCCTGGCATCGTCAGGGGGGTGACACGACACCGGAGAAGCGGCAGATGGGAGGCACATGTGAGATGTACCTCTAGACCCTTTTCCAATATGTCCCTGCAACACTCGTGTGTGAGCTGCTTTATGATATTCAAGCTACATTATTTATTCGGGGGCCGAGGCTAAAATGTTACAGCTCTTATTAGTTTAGGAAAAATTTCGAGTAACATGCGTATGATTTTACAGATATCACATCACCGCTACCTCTTGAAATCAAGACATTTGTGTTTTCACCCGAATTTTGAAACCTGCCTTTCAGTTCCCTTTGCAACTGTCTTTGACTCGTGTAGAGTATATCAACTTACGTTTGTGTTGGTCATATAACGATGTAGCCTGTGCGTTGAGTGCTTTGTTTGCTAATATTCTAGGATATGTGTGGATATTGTCTGGGACAAATATGTTCTTAGTATATCGATTCATTCGAGTAGGACGTATTATTGCAGCATGCTTTTATGTAACTGATCAATCATATTGGTTTACAAGTTTCTGAGGAGATCTTGACATGCACATAGCAAGGCATGTGTTCCACTCCAGGTGTATTATCATTGGCCTCATTTGTTTCATCGCGCTTCGCTCCTCTATCAGATATGGGTGAAGGAGATGGCGAGGCAAGTTTACCTGGGCGGCTATGAGCAAGAGGACCACGCCGCCGAGGCGTACGATGTAGCCGCGATTAAAGTGAAGGGACAACAAGTGAAGACGAATTTCGGGAAAGACAGGTGAGCAGGCATCGATCGCCTCTCCATGTCTTTTATTTGGTTCCACGTCGTAAGACAAATGCATTGGCGTGAATTATATATATTACTGAATAAGTGGTCACCATGAAAGGGGGCTTGTTACGGTTGTTTCTTCCGTAAGACACTCGAGAGCTTAACAACATATTCTGACCGCATCAGCTCCACTGCTACGCCAGTAAATACCCTGTTGTGTGCTGTATCTCCCATTGCTCACGCACTGTCGTTGCTGGTGATTACAAACGGGGCTCGTATTTTCCCTTCCTAATGATACCTCTGCGGTTCATTGCCTGCCTCTCAGTGCAAAATGACCAGACCTCGCTGCTCGTGCAGCACCAGCAGCTACAAAATATGTAACCCACATACATATATACTTGTATAGACATGACGATACGAAGTCAGGCGAGTGCTTTGTTATGACGGTGAATGTGTATATCCCCGACCTTGGATATCTATGCTTATGAGTGGCTGGCATCGCATTCAGGTACACCGAGCTGCTTGGGTTCATTGACAAGATCACACTGGAGGAGCTGGTCATGTCTGTGCGTCGGCAGAGTCAGGGCTTTGCCAGGGGAAGCAGCAGGTGCCGCGCCGTTGAATGACTATGTTGTGATGGTCGTTGTAATGTCTGAACAGTCTCCGTGATGCTTCGATCAAGTTACCCCCGCATCAGCACTTGCCCCGCTCTCAGTGCCCTCCACACACAATAGCTAAGCCAGTCAGCCAACGCTCTCGATAATCGCTTGAGCATATGCCAACCAGCTCGAATTTAACGTTAGATCGGTCATATTTATATATGTAGCTGCATGCTGTCGTTGATGGGCGTGTGATATGCTTGCAGTCACAAGTAAGTCCAACGCTGGGTGTCATCCACTCGGCTGAATATTTGTTTGGCCCTGCGCGTTTGGTTTGCAGGTACCGCGGCGTCACGCACCATCCCAGTGGGCGGTGGGAAGCGCGGATCGGGGTCCCAGGCTCAAAACACATCTACCTTGGCCTCTTTAACAACGAAGAGGAGGCTGGGCGCGCTTACGACAAGGCGTTGGTCAGTCACCGCTCGCTCTATGCCACCTCTTCACATCAATCCCATTGCAGTGCCAACCGGTGATGAAAACATGACAAACACCTCGCTCTATCTCTTCTAAACCGCCCTTGTAGAACTTTATGTTTAGATGGCACCGCACCCACTGCCACTGCTTGGTGCCCATCCGCATTTGATAGTCATGACGATGATTTTATGGCTGTTTGGTGCTTTTAAACTGCAGGTGCTGCTCCGCGGCGCTGCAGCTGCCACCAACTTTTCGCTCTCCGACTACCGCCAACAGCTCGCAGAGTATCATCAGGTGGGCAGCATCTTTACTTGCTTTCCCAATCTTAGAACCAATAACCAGCCCAAAACTGGCGTCTTTTGAATATCTTGCACAGTCTTCAGCATATTGAACAGATGCATTGGATCGGTAAAACTTGAGACATTACAATAGTTTTTTGTATGACTAGGCATGTTAGAGTTCAGATAGGAATTCATGTACAGCTGTTACTTTCTTGCTGCTGTTACCTGTAGGGGGCTGCCGGTGTGAATGATCGGGATCCGGTTTTTAATGCTATTATGGACAGGGAGGTGCCAGTGTTAGTAGCAGACATTGCGCGTGATGGCGAATTGATGTTTACTTCTACATCCGCCTATCCAAACCCATGTAGCCTACCTCACGTCATCGATAGCATGTCATCCAGCGCGCGTGCGGAGTGATCCCTGGGTTGGCTGTCGTAACCGACTGATACTTGCCTTTTTTTGTTTATCAACTCCGAACCCGCTCTTGTGGTGGGATACCTCGACCATGTTGGCGATTCGATATGGACAGCTGCAAAAGGATATAATATCTGACGGTAAGCTGCGACTAAACATGCTCAGATTTGTATTTGCGTCTTCAAGGACCCAGGCCGCATTATTCTATGATCGACGAGTATTTGCTATTTTGTGTTCCAGGGCAGCAGGACGATGGGGTGGTTGCCAGGGTCACCGCGGAAGCTATCAGGTGCCCGCTATATTCAAGCTTGCCCCCCCCCCTCCCCCCCGCCCTACCCCCATTCCTTACACGAACATCATAGCTGTTTGTGCGTAGGTCTCGGTTGAGTAGTGTTCGTCATTAGCCGGCCTGCGGTCAGCGCGGTTTTTGTTTTGGACGAGTGTGTAGTTGAAACAGTGACACTTTAAACGTTTCCGTCGGTCTCCAACACCATTGCATTGCTAAGACTTTTTGCTTTGTTTTTTCCCGGACAAATAGGCGTGGGCTAGGCATCAAAAGCAATGGCGGCAAGGGTGACCAGTCTCCTGCTGGCACTGGGCGCAGGGTGGGCAGAGGCCCTCCCCCCGAGGCGATTGTACTCTGTGAAGAGAACATTGAATCGCCGGCAGCATAGGTACCCCCCCCTTTCCAACGCACACACACACACACACACACACACACACACACACACACACACACACACACACACACACAATGTCTCTCTCTCTCTCTCTCTCCCTCCCTCTCTCCCTCTCGCTATCGCGCCCTCCATCCCTCTATCCATCACACAAATACATACACGCTCTAGTACAATCTCCCTCTCACACTCACTCGCGCAGTAACATATGCATACATTTTCAACCATACCCACTTTTTCTCTTATCACAAACACATGCTGACAAGCACACATACACCGCTCGTCATCTCAACACACACACACACACTCTCTCTCTCTCTCTCTCTCTCTCTCTCTCTCTCTCTCTCTCTCTCTCTCTCTCTCTCTAACTCACTCACTCATCGGCACCTGCACCTAAGTCTGCGCGCACTGGATCGTTTTCGAACGAACTCGCAGGTTCTTATTGGGAAGTTGTCGTTTTGGCTGCCACAGATTCTGGAGGTGGCGGACGTTGCGGGATCCGCAACCGATTCCGAGTGTTGATGCTCTGCCGCGGTTTCCAATTTTCGTAGTATATATTAGTCTGGCAATCCGACGAGATTCCGGGGGTGTGGGAAGGGGTCAGAAGGTTGTCGTTAGTGCGTGGACCGTAAAGTTACTACGGCTGCTTCTCGGGCAGCCGCCAATTATTTCTTTCTGGGCATCCCAGTGACAAGGGGTTCGCTTGCTGGCAGCCCTACTACGCACAGCGGGAAGAGTTAGTGGCAGTGTAGCGTTCCTGCTACCCGAAGGAACGATCCCCTGGGACCACACGTTGATAGACGGTAGAACGGCATTCCCTCTAAAGAACTGGAGGGTGTGGCGATGATGGTAGACAGTGACGGACGGGATTCGTTGCCGCTGCCGGCGCTAGCTGTGTTGATTGCTGCCTTGATGGGCAGAAGTAGGGTGCTAGTGATGTATTGAATTGAAGGCGAACAGACTATGGGACGCGCACACGCTGCCGGCATGTGCACGGGGTATATTGAAATTGAAAATCTTATGGCACATTTACTTGCATTCAGACGTACTGGACATTGCGGACAGGAGCGCGTATAGGAAGGGGGAAAGAGCTTTAAGAGTGGGAGAGAGGGGAATGTCAATCATTCCTCACATGTGGTCGGAACAGATGGATGTCGATTAAAGAGGCGGAACGTGGCGCCATATCATTGCTGAGCCGGTCACCTTCTCCCAGCCGTTGCACAGCGTGTTGTTGCGGCTCATTGGCACTTGAAAAGTTACAGCAGGAATAACCCAGTGGTATTCGTCCACATGCAATGCGGACCAACTTCCAGCGTCCACGAAGCGGAATAAAGAACTAACCAGGCAGCTTTGGACACAAACATTAAAAGGCTCGTTGGCATATAAAGGTAGTGCTGTGGTCTCCGGACTACTCCCCCACGGAAAACCACATATCAGGTGTCCCCTGTTATAGATAATACATTCGGTGTAACGAACATTACCCCATCGCAGCCCTAAACCCATAAGTTTGTGTCGCGCAGAGAAGAGGTATACTCAGAAAACTTGCATAGAAAGTTTCCCCTATTGTTGTCTCGGTGATTTCTTGTTGGCAACAAAGAGCCTGCATATCATTTCCCCTATTTGCCTCCCGCTCGCAGTCGAATAGCCCGCCCTATTCCGCGTTACGATGGCGTCCCTTCGCAGACATTTTATTGGGGTTTTCATATCACCACACGATCAAGTCACTAAGGATGTCCTACACATGGAAGTGCAGCACGCGCGTAATTCGCATTGTTCTCAAACTGGAAACGCTAATTTTCGGCGATAAAGGACAAGCAATTGGACCATCCGCAGGAGTTGGTGCGTTAGCCTTTATCACCCCCTTTTTCACGAGTTTCACCCCCCTGATTGGTTTACGCAGGAGTATAAATACCAACCGCCGACATTTCTTATTGTGCATTTGTGAATCACACGTACTGTCTACAATTGCATATAGTAGTCGTCGACTTTTTCCTCTCAATAATTTGTCTGTAGGAGTAGGATCTGCAAGTCAAACAATGTTGGAATGACGTTAATATCGACTTCAAAAACATTCCGGACAAAATTTCGCACCTTCCCATGTGAAAAGTGTAATCATGTGTATATTTTATTGACAAAACTTATGATCTCCTGAGCATTGCTTTGGCGCCCAATATTGTGGCAAGTACCTGTTAACATTACTTTATGGCCACCCGTCAGTTTGTGGCCAACGACCGTAAAACAAACCTCCTTCGCAGCCCGAGAGAGATGAGCTCTTTGGGAATTTGCTACCCTTCAAGCACTAGGCATCGACCCTATGTCGTAAACAAGAGGATTGGGGGGCTTCGGGGGGCTTTAGGACCATCTGCCGGTCGTCATGCCGACTTTCCACGTCGAGGGTAGTCAACATCGACTCGCACCATAAACCACGCCGCGTAACAGAAATATCGTCTCTACTTTAAGACCCTCCTTTAGACACCTAGAGCGAGCGTGTAGCGTCCCAATGCCGCCAAAGCAAGGAATATAGTCCCCTGGAGGCTGCCGGGCCGGGCTGGTGGGTGTCGTGCAGTTACACACGTCCGTAACACGTTCTGTTCTCCGGGCGTGTGGATCGCCGGTGTTGCCCGTTTTAAAAATTAATGTACCCGATCTCCGACCAACCCCTCGGTCCGCGCGTCACCTTTGCGACCGAATTTCATTTATTTATGCATATCATTGATGAATGCTAGGCTATTCCACACCTATGACGCGGTGCACATCACTCGCGCCCTTTGGTAGCACCTCGGCGGTGCCGAATCCAACTAATTTGGACGGGGCAGCCAAGCACGACCTTCGCTGGGGAACGCATATCGGACGGGACAGCCCATCAAGCCCAAATAGAATGCCCTTATAGATCAACAATGAGAAGAAGAATAACTCAGATGGGCTAGGGAGGATAGGAATATGAACAGCACCTCAAAATGAGGCGGTTGAAATGCTATAAGGCGAAGTAAATGCACGAAGGATGAAACACTCTTCGGAAGGGTGGAGACCATATAATGATCAGAGACAAAATGCAGAGGACTATACCCTTTTAAAAAGTCTACCCCTTGCAATGGAAGCTATTATCAATGCAAAGGCGCTCTGCTCCAGCCTACTAGCATAGAACATAGGGGGGTCTACATGCCAACACCAGTAGAAGCGAGAATGAATTCCGTTCTTGCTTTCGATGGACAAGGAAGCTATGGGAGCTTTCCTTGTTCTCGAGTCTCCATCATTAGAATGTCCTTAGCCATACACCTAGACAGCGAGCATATGGCACGCAGACAAGTTTTTCAGAGAAATTTTTACGCAGGGTTGTTAAGTATTCATAATGGCTGGCAAACAAGCACATGCCATTTCGGACGGTCGATACGGAATACGTTTCCCACTAAGAGCTCACATACGTTCAAGCACTTTGTGCTCATGATTCACGGGCTACACTATGGGGTGGATAAAGAAGGACGAAGAAGCTACCGAAACAAGTTATAACTTGTAGAGTTCAAGGTTGAACCATATGAGTCTAAAAGGCCGATGGTGATGGATTGACAACGGGAGGAGCCAAGGAGGCGAGAGCTCCCTATAATCACACGAATGTAGATACACTTATTTGGCAAAACATCGCCTCGAGTAGTGAAACGATGCTATCGATACGTCTAAAAATAATGGCTGGAAGTACAAAGCTATCGTCGGTATAGGTAGAGGTGAGACATGAGAGTGTCAGGAAGACCGAAGCCATGAGACAGTGGGCAGAAAGAGCCGATCGCAGTGGCGCTACTAGATAAACTCGCCAATTGCGCCCCTAATAAGCCCGATTAGCGCATCATTATTTTCTTGAGAGCACGACTTACATCCAACAACCTTGTCGGGGTTAAGGGTGATGGAAGGCAGTTGAGCATATGTGTTGGAGCCTCCGAATGTCTTTTTTGGTAACGGAAAGTCAGAAAATGTGCCGCGACTTACTGCACTACGTCGGCACGGTCACACGCTCCACCCGCCCCCTCGGAGAGCCAACCGTTACTTGAATTTTACCGCAGGCCACATTTCTCCTAGCCAGCTCGGTTGCGTTGGGTGTAGCGACGACATACTGGCGGTTAAGTAGCTGGCGTGCGACAAGGTGTGGTGGGTAGGTATGGTGTTGCATCCCCGATTTATAACGTAGTCATGGTTTTCCCGCAACTAGCCATAAAGTGTTTAATTGTTACAAACGACACCATGTTCTGGACCCCACACAACTGCCACGTCACAGAGTCACATGCGCAAATAAACCAAATATTTACCAATAATTTACGGCCTTGTGCTAGAAAGTCATGTTAACCCCCTTCCTATATAGGAATGATAACTTTTTCATAACGCTTAACGGTACCCGGTACGGGTACAGTGGACGGTCAAGATCTTGTCCACTTGTACCCACGGCGATCTGACGGTCCGCGAAAAACGAGTATCGCGATTGATAATTATCATTCCTAATGATAACTCTAGCGCTCTTCAATCCCGAGCCCGCTCGGGATTGAAGAGCGCTTGAGTTATCATTAAAAATATTGATAACTTTTCCGTCCCGTACGGTACGTTTTAACGCCCTTGTGGCAGCCGCCCGCCTGTAGTCGCCTCTACCACCCGGTCTGACCGCAAGTGCGGACCATCAGCTCGAGAGCCCCGCCCGCGTGCCCCGCTTGTGCGCACCCGTAGGCGCACCCACAGGCGCCCAAAGGACCCACATGCGTCTACACTACACGCCCACAACGGCCACGGCGCCACAGCACGAACGTGCTGATATGCGGAGCCCCTCAACTAGCAGCGGGATGCGGCCCCGCGTGTCGCCCGCCGCGCGCTGGGGGGGATACCCCTTATGCGCTCACAAGCGGGGAACCGCCTCGTAGAGGTGGTGCTGTGGCCCGCCGGGTTCAAGGTGGTCGGTCGCGCTGCCAACGTGCGCCGCGTACGCATGGTCTGGCGGCAGCGGCTGCAGCAACCGGTGAATCATAGCCTCACGATCTGAAGCGGTTGTGATCGGACGGTCATCTATTTAGAGACCGTGGCTGGCTTGCTGTTTGGGTGGCTCGTTAGGTTGATGGATTATAGTACTTTGTAGTACATCGCAGTAGATAAGCACCGTGCGCGAGCCCCAATTACCACGATCGTCACAATACTCGTGCGTGTACCCGTACGGCAATAAGGCTGAGCGGTACTGAAAAATCGACGCTTGTCTTGCTCACTTGTTGATGATATATAACGTTGTGCAAAATACATCGTTGGACGCACCTTTTCACTGCGCGTTGAACGCACGTACTCAAGGGGCTCAATAACACGAAACGTTCCGGCGAATATTATGTGATTTTCTACAGTATTCTTTCAAAGTTGAGCCGCAGTGCCAAGTGACACCCGCCGAATTGGGATCACCTCACGAGACGCTTTGTCCGACTGTCCGAGGCTTTGTGCGTGCTTGTGATTTGTGCGGTGCAAATACATGTTTACCCCCTCTTCACGCCTACGGTTTTACAAGGTCAATTTCCGACATGTACCAAAGCGTGGGGCGGTTGGAGTGGCACAAGCAGATGCCCCAACCATTCCAAACACCGCCGCCAACATGCTGCATCCCAAACCGCCAAGTTGGACCTCGCGCAAATGCCAATCGCCCTCCTCCATTCTAGAGTGCATTATTTATCAAAAGCATATCCTTGTAAAAGTTTTACTCCCTTGCTCTCCAAATACATCACCCGGGCCAGCGGAGTTAACTTTCACGCTCCATTCACATACCCGCAACCACCCGTCACGCCTCCAAACCCCCTCCAACACGTCCCAAAAGTAGGGTTGCATGGCTCACTGAGCAACATGCAACTCGGTATAAGCGCTCGCGCACTGCCCATGCGTGTTGCTCACAACGATGTGTGTAGCTTAGACAATTTCCTGAGATTCTATGGGTTAAGTTGACAATTTCGTCCAACAACACTCGCTTTAAGCAAGCACATACACTCCTCCACAAAATTCTGGACATGCAATATGGTGCGCATAATAAGGTAGGCGAGAATACGTGCGCCTCTCACCATGTCAGGCACGACGGTACCCATGCACCATCCAACAACGGCAGAGCCGGAAAACAAGCAGTTAGCCGTCATTCGGTATGACTAGTTACGAGCTTAAAGCGAGAGCCGTCTGACGAGTTTGTCGAATTAAGCACAAAAAATTCCCAGAAATTGTTTAAATTGCACAAGTCGTCCTCAACACCGCACGCGGGTACTGCTCAAGCGCTCACACCATGTTGCGTATTGCTCGTTGAGGCACGCAACTCTATTTTTGGACTTGTGGGAGGGGGTTTGGAGGCGTGGATGCCGTGTTGAATGCAACATGCTTGGTTTGCGGATGTATGTGTGAATGGAGCATGGATTTTCACGCCGCAAGCACAGTGATGTATATGGAAAATAAGCGAGTAAAAACCCGCATGTTGCAGTTTTTGTTAGATAGTACATTGAAATTGAAATTGTAATTGTTTGCAACAATGCCAGTAAGAGCCGGTTGCTGTCTCTGGGCCCCCCTTTTGCTATGCTCAACTTGTTGTTGGACTTCTAAGCGTGAGGTAGACCGTGATCCACTAATCCCAACCTCTCCAATGGCAGTAACGATACCGTCTAAAACATACCCGTATCCTGGTATTTATTATTTTCTGATCTATACTCTTTTTTTTGGATAGAGTATGAAATAAAAATGTCGCTAGTCTCCACGATACGCGGCCTGTTCCAGCCGCGGCGGGGTTGCCGATCAACAAGGCTGGTCAGCATGAGCTGGTCGAGTCGAACCTGCCTGACCTCGGCTCCTGTGCGACTCCGGTCGTGCCGGAGGTAGGGGAAAAGGCAGGTGAAAAACCCCCCTCGCTCAGGTCGTCGTCGGACTCGTCTCGATCCGTGCTCGATCCCGTCCGAGATATCGGAGATAGTAGTCGCTCTGCTCGGCGCGACTCTCCACCTAGTCTAGCCTTCTCCCCCCCCGCGGGGGCTGGGAGAAGAAAATAGCCAGGCTGCAGACGGTGTCCGGCTGTCTCTCCTGCCTCCGAGCCAGATGTCTCGTGTCCCCTGTCCGTTTGCCGTCTGTTTCCACCACCCATCTGATCGCGTTGTGCTGGCCGCACTTGTCTCCCCCGGTGATTTACGTTGTTAATGGGCCGCCTATACGAGCAGTGTGCCGTTGCGATAACCCGGGGCACACTGCCTGAGGCCGCCTGTCGATAACCGGGTACCGACTAGGGGAAGGGGAACGGATAATGCCCGGGGATCGGCTATCCTCAAAAGATGGTGGGTACGGGAATATTTAACCGAAAACCCCCCGTACCGGGTTTTTCCGGCGGCGGATGATCCTCCCGACCTCCGCCGCAAGACCGTGCCGCTCCTCCGGCTGCGACCCGCCTCCGTCCTGCGTATCTTCGGGCCTCTCCCCCAAGGGAGACCGGAAGGTTTCGCAAGGCTGGCGGCTGCTAGCGAGCGTCGTGCCCTAGCGCTGCTTCCCAGCTGTCCGCCGCCAGCTCCAACACCCTCGTCCCACCGCTGATCCGTCCGTACCCTTCCTTGCCAAAAAACATTCCGCAATCGTCGTACCCGTCAGGGCGGGAGAGTATTTGTGAGTCTTTAGTCGCTGAAAGAACAAATCGGACAGGCCGAGCGGGAGATCCCTGTGTTGGTGTACGGATATTATGTTTTCCAAAACCCTCCGTACCGGGCTTCCCGACAGTTGATGATCCCGCGGATCGTAGTTGTCGGTACGTCGTTCAGCCCCCTACCGTGCCAAGCATGGCACGGCTACAAGGTTACCAGCGCCCACCGCGTGGAGGTAGAGGTAGGTGCCGACGGGCCTGCGAACGCACCCCCCTCCGGGGCCACCGCCGCTGCGCCGCCGGCGGGCGCCTAGATAGTACACTATTTTTTGCGTGGGGCGATTGACATTGGCGAGGGGCGAGGTCCGTCTTGGCCGTTTGGGCCGCACCACGTTGACGGTACTGTTTGGAAAGTTTTGGGTATATGCTTGTGCCACCACAGTCGCCCTACGCGTGGCACGCGCCGGGAATTGGCCGTGCAAAACAGTGGGAATTGTGAATTGACGAGCACTTTTGGACAAGCCCCGCACAAATCACCCAATTTGTACAATGCGGCGCAACTTTACTGAAATATACCGGAAACTAAAACAATTCACCAAAAATCGAGATTTTACGAAGCACCACTAGACGCTGCCGTTTGCGAGTAGTTTGAGGAGACTGGCCTAACCTTGACCGTCAATGATCTGACGTTGTTGAGTGGTTGAGTGGCAACCCGCCTATTCGAGTGCCGTTACCCGATGGTCAATACCAACTCGTTCAGCGTCAATTCGCGTTCCATACGTGACTGCTAACTTGCGTACGCTATCTAATTTCGAGCAGGCTGTGACTGCTCAGTCGATGACTGTTCACCCTGATGGTTTTAAGCCTGTGGGGGTTTTTTCACCTTTTTCCTTTTTGATTGGTGGTTTCCACGGCATACTTTTTCTTGTAATAAACTTGATAATTACATTCTACTTATCGGCCCGGGTACAATCCGGACTTTTGTGTAGAAGTGTAATACGGTTGGCGACTGACGATGCTTTTATAATACCACTGCTGATGTCAGCATTGTGTGACATGGCGACATCATGTCCTTAGTAATTTTACCGAAGGTACCCGTACAGGCGTAAGGTACAGGCGTGCTACGACCGCACGCGTTCGTGTGCTGTGGTCGTCAAGCTCCACCAAAACTCCGCCGTCGCAATTCAATCGCCGATTCACAAATTGCGTGCCATCATCGCGTATGTCAGAATGGCCGTATCTACTAGTGTGGTAGCATAGTCGATGTACAGATACCGGTACCCGTACTATATTTAATAATTTGTATTTTGATGATGCATGATCCAGCATTGTGCGAATGTACTGATAGGCGGCGGAGGGTTCTGGCGGGAGGGGTGGAATATGAATAATCGCTACTCGCTGCTGTGGCTGCTCATCCGTGGTGTTTGAGTATCATCCGATCTTAGATGACATATCAATCCTACGGTTAGCGATCAGTAAGGACTCGGTACTTAAGAATGAATAACTATCAGAAGACGCTACCAAAGTATCTACTAGCGTAGACAGAAGTCGAGACCTGGAGACGACACCTGCCGGGAGTCTGAAGGAAACGCTTCTGACGTACCATGCAGCGGATCAGCGCGGCGAACATCACTACCCCGCCGCGTTTTTTAAAGCCACACGCATACGAGTCATCCCTGCAAGTCGCTACACGATACACGCGCGCTGGTCTCAGGAAGCAACTGAAGCAGTCATCTCCTGGTGCAGCTTAACTCTGGTTAGGACTCTCACACACGGTCTACCAGTCACACACCGACTACGTCATCTGTACGCGAAACACGACGCGCCGTTTGAACTCGTCACAGCACAGCTACATACCGCCCGGATGGTCTGCTACTTTGGCTGCGCCTCCGGCGCCAACAAGTAACCTCTCCTAAACCTCCTTCTTTAAGGCTTCATAACATTGAAATTCAATCGCAGTGCTTTCGCTATGCACTCTGCTGGTTTCGCCCTTTGACCTGCCGCTGGATCTAGTGGGGGCGGGTTCCCCGTTATCCTCTCGCGCCTTGTTTTTATCACCTGTACTTTATTGACATCTGGACCCCGAAGGGACCTACGCGCTAGCTACCCCAGCACAGCAACACTTTACCACAGCGCAAGTATTCTTGCTACTACTTGTGATAAATGCAACGAGGCAGGAAACGTCGGTAAAGCAAGATGTGTTCACGCTAGCTCGCCGCGTGCTACTGGACAGGGTTTCAATAGCTTTGCTTCAACGGAAGGGTCACCCATTTTTTTCGCTGCGACAGTATTTTACAACCTAAATCTGTATGGAACCACCGCCGAACTATCAAAATCTACTTGCTAAGCACTGTCGGTGACTTTTCATGGACTTCGACACACGGCAGAGATGAAATAGCTATTCATGTATTGTTAGTGCTGGAAAGGCTTTCCTTTCCCCCCTTATTTCTCGGCTGTGCTGTGGGTGCTGTCCAGTTTCTGACAGTATACCGTTTCTGACGCTTTCTTCTTTCTTCTTCTAACCCCCCCCCCCCCCCCCCCCCCCCCCCCCCCGCCCCCCCGTCCGTCCTGTAGGTGTGCCTATTTTTGGTGGGCTGTATTCCTAGCCGCCGGAGTGGGCTGCCTTATCGGCTGGTACTTTCAGAGCGCAGACTGCATCGATAGCACGGAGGCGTGTCTAGAGTCGGAGGGCGTCACAGACCGAGGTTTCCTCGATCAGTTTAACCTCGTTACCGTCGCCGGCGAGTTTCGGGGCGGTGTGAACGCGACCAACGTCTGCACTGCCGCTTTTCCAAGCGCTGCACCTGGTTCTGCGCAGCTTGAGGGGTGCGAGTTTTGTTACAACGAGGCCGAGCCTTGCTTCGAACCCTCGCTGCCGCTCTTCATCACCGGTGTCGTACTGCTCGCTGCCACTTTCCTGCCCTGCTTTTTCTGCTGTTGCTGCTCGACCTCCCCTCGCAGTAACAAGTACAACGCCTAGCTCCTCTTCGCTTTCTGGGCGGTGATCTATTCTATGCACATATAAGGCACGTTGAGCCGATGATGGGGCCTGCTGTAAGTAAGCATATTACATTCGCACACGAAATACGATCGTCCGGCAAGCTCACGCCGCCCCCGGCATTATGCCCATGCACTGCACGTACGCGGAGGTGTCCAAGACCTGCGCAGCCACAGCAGCGGGGAGGACAAGCGCAGTGCGGTGAACATCACGTAAGAGGCGAATCCCAGGGTTCCAAAGCTCGCAATATGTTTTGGAGCAAAGACAACGCCCTGTGCTTAAAATTTTTATTTATTAATATTAGGATTCATTTCTTACCGCCAACCCACTAACGCATCTTGGGTGAAGGAAAGCAGGGCACGCTGTGCGCTTAAGGGTTTCCAGACATTAGAACCGGTAATTTAGTTCCACTTGGCCAACTCTCTATCTTGAGGAGGTTCAGATACGCGCTGCAGCACACATTTGAGATTATATGCCCCTCAAGGACTAATCTTACCAAGGAAACGATGGCTGAACCTCCACCCTATTTAAAGATACCCATCACTCAATATATCATCCCTGCAATACAATTAGTTGCTGTGTTACAAACGGCCTATCTACTACAACGGTATCAAATAAAAAAATTAACGGTTGAATGGACATGTTCACAAATAAAATCGATGTGCTGAATGAAAAAATGTTTGTTTGTTTTGCGCGTGTGTTGTGTGTGTGTAATGATGTATGTGAGTGGTGTGTGTGATTTTAATGATGTCAGCGGTGTGTGCTAGCTAGTGGACGTTCTTATGTGTGTGTGTGACAGTGAGTTTTCCTGGGTGTTTAATTGTGTGCCAGGGAAATGATGTATATGAGCGTAATAATTTTTGTGTGTTACGTGGAGTGACATTGCATGCGCGTGTGTATACGAGCGCATGAATGCGTGTATGGGTGTGCAATGATGTCTGAATGTTGTGTGTGATTCAAATAATGTCAGCGGTGTGTGCTAGTGGGTGTTCGTATGTATGTGTTTCTGAGAGTAAGTGTGTGTGTGCGAGTGCAATGGTATGTGCTAGCGAGTGTGTATATGTGTGTGTGTGTGCGAGCGCGGGTGTGTGTCCCACTATTGACACAAACAAATAGATGAGATGGATTACACTCGATATTGAGACCCGATTTGTGCAATTTATTGACGAGCCACCCACAGCGATAATGCCATTGCACTGCTTCATTTAGTTTCATTTCATGTTTTGAGGAAAGGCAGGGGTTACCTGCAACTGTCCCTCCTTGCCCAACAGCAGGTTGTGGTGCGGAAGGGCAGGCATGACTGGTGGCAGAGGGGCCGCTTGCTCCGCTGTGTCGCCCACCCCACCCGCTGCACCCACACCCCACGGCGACGCGTGCGAGTGCTCCTCCAGCAGCGCCCGCAGCACCGCATGCAGCGCCACCTGCCCCTCCGCCTGCTGCTGCAGCGACTCTGGCGTCAGGAAACCCTGCTTGGAGGCGTTGCTGCACACCTGACCGGCGCAAGGGAATCCGGAAACGCATTGGATCGTTGCATTAGGCTCCCGCCGTATGCATTCAAATCACGCATTATTTGTGTTTAGGCTTAAAACCCTAGAATAATTAAACTCCCAGTTGTCAGGGGAATACATATTTCCTCCTTTCTCCATCTTGTCGCCGTTTTTCGCATACAGTCTAAACTTGCAAGATGTATAATGAATACCGCAAACAGCAGGCAAGCACCAAGAAATGGCAATTATCAGGCGTAGAATCAAAATAATTATCGTGCGAGGCAAATCCTAAAACACTTTAACGTATCATGTCGTAGCATTGTCATCACATCATATATATTTTATTTTACCTCATTTCGTAAAAGAATTCGTGCAGAGCAACAATCAATTTCAAATTTAATCACAAATTGTTCAAATGGTGCGCGTGTGTGTGTTTGCGTGCTTGTGTGTGTGAGTGTGTGTGTTTGCGAAGAAGCAACACCCCTCGAAGTTAATGAAAGGTACACGCATGTTGTATAATTGCTGTCATTTTGAACATATTCTTTGCAAAACATTCTCCACAATTTTGCAAAATCAACAATTGAAGAGCCACAGCGTATTTCTATAAATAATCAAAAAATACTCTGTGTGTTTAGGTGTGTTCATGTCCGTGTGTGTGTGTGTGTGTGTGTGTGTGTGTGTGTGTGTGTGTGAACGCTTGGGGGAGGAGGGGTTTCCACCTGACGACACAGTTCCACGGAAAAGAGGGGGAGGCCCAGGTGGATGTCCATAGGGATCCACCCGGAGTCGTCCGCAGCCCGCAGCAGTCGGACGTAGCCGAGAGCGTGTGAGAGGCCTAAATCTGTCACAAGCTGGGGGAAAGCAGGGGAGTGCGTCAGAGGGTGTATCCAATGTTTCACAATATCAAATCCTACGCGTATTTGGTCAGCTTCACAGATGTTGTCTTTCCATCTGTGTGTCCCGTACCATCAGCTCAATTAGAGACAATACTGCTAAGACGATATCATGCATTGAAATCCATGTGTGTATAAAGTATCATGAAATCTTGTGTTATAGGCTTGAGCGAGATTTTACTTGAATTGAAGTAGTTGGAAAAGCTAAGGGTGATCCGGACCCATCCTAATTTGAGCTCAAACAAAAGGTACGTATCGAATCGTAGGATCAGCAATAATGGGTACGGTACCAGTAATAAGACGAGCTAAGATTAATATAAACAAGAAACCGCCCAAACCCGTGACGGTGGGCATACTCACTATCCTTGACGGAGCGCAATCCCCCAGGACTCGCTAACAACTTGCACAGCCAGACGGAAATCGAATCTTTACACACGGAAACATATCGGGGGGACACATATCCGTAGAAAAGGGGAAAGCAGGCCACACAAGTAGTCGCTGCCGTAAAAATAGCACACATCGGGCCAGCATAGAGTTTGGTCGTCCGCAATTTGGCAACCTCGTATCCGAATAACCGGTTCCTTCATATCCCATATTCAATCTTCTTACAAGAAAAAGCAGTGGAGGCCACCAAGCAAAAAGAAGAAAACAGGAAAAAACCTTAGCCCGAGGAACAGGAAGGCATGCCACAGCACCAGCACTACCCTCCTGAAAAGCGTAACGGAGATAGGAACCCAAGGTACCGTGAAGAGCAGCAAAAAGACGTTGCATGAACTCTCGCCGCACATCCCCCCTAAAAAGCCGGAAAGGAACAGAAGTAGTTCGACGAACGAAATGCTGCATACGGACATAGCTGTCAGAGCGCAAAGAACGAGAGTCAGCAGCACCCATGCCAGGGAAGCGACAAACTGCCACCAAAATAGCCAGGTGATCAACAAACTCGGCCGCCATAGGCGCCAGTCGGCCCCATATCCATTCATGTCCTATATTCCCCTCCGAAACCAATATCGACTACCATCCGTCCGAATTCGTAACCCAAACCTCGCACCCGTACACAGGCAACGGCTGCGTCCGAGTAGCGTAGTAGTAAACTGTCAGGTGGCGACTGGTAACACTCAATGAGCACAGGGAGTGGTCTAATAATACGACCAAAAAACAGAGTAGCGGTCGGAAAATAAAGTTACGGACGGAAACTATTGGGTAAGTCGCACCGAGCACAGCATCCTGCCCGCCCCCGACACCACCACCAGCTCTCGTCCGTCCGACGCCCTCACGCCAAGCAGGTCACCCCCCTCCTCGTCCGCCTCCACCTGCGACTGGTTTAGCGGAAGCGGGATGTGCACGACGTCGAGTCGCCAGCCGTGTAGGCCGCCGAGCTCCGCCCCCTCCGGCGCCGAGCTCCGCAGCGGCTGCAGCAGCACCGCCGTCCGCGTCAGGTGGTCGTTCAGGCTCATGAGCAAAAAGTCGGAGGACACCTGCGCACATGCGGACCCGTCGTGCAATTCATTTTTTTGAAACTACGGAACAATTATATCACCACTTATCATAACTTATTGAACTC
The DNA here is from genome assembly GCA_026401115.1 of Tetraselmis chui. NCBI lineage: Eukaryota > Viridiplantae > Chlorophyta > Chlorodendrophyceae > Chlorodendrales > Chlorodendraceae > Tetraselmis > Tetraselmis chui. The sequence continues at coordinate 69,033 of JAPMLY010001517.1, read as the reverse complement.
TGCCCACAACATGCGTCCATCCGTGCCTGATAAGATGAGACCGAACGCATTGAGTAATTCGACAGATATTTGATCGATGATATTTTATCAATGCAGCTGTCGTAAACGAGAGCTTCTTAGAAACGCTAAATCAAAATTACAAGTCCCTCGGTGGAAAACCACCCCGCCGAGAAAAACGAAAGACCCCGACAGGTCCAAGCCCGCGGGGCGGAAGGAACGCGTGCAACAGCATCAGCACTGCCCTCCTGCAAAGCATCTCGAAGATATGAACCCAAATTACAATGAAGAACCACAGAAAGACGTTGCACGAATTCCCGACGCACATCGCCCGAAAAGCGACGGAATAACGGGGAGCAAAAGCCGAGCGACGAACAAACTCCTTCATGCGGACCTAGCTGCCAGAACACAATGGCTGATAAGCTCACCAGATTTTGAAAAATTGTCCTAGTCGACGCTCACTTATTTACATCAGACGTTGGTACTTATACATTTTCAATTTATCAATTGGTTGACACAATGACAATAATAACAATAATAACAACGATGAAATAAACAGCAGTAGTAGTAGAAACAAAATACCACTGATAACGATCACCATAATAATCATGGATAGTTGCTTAAAATAATTAGCCAACACCGGCTCTTGCGACAACAAGCATTTTAGTATTTATTGGGGCTATGTAATCCATCCACAATGACGGATGGGCACACGCCCCGCAACCTCCACCGCGGCATATCAACACAATACTCAAAACCTAACAAATAACTGCAAAATCGGGATTAAGTGACAGCGAATTGTGTGCATTAACAAAAAAACGCATTTCCAAACACACACACACACACACACACACACACACACACACACACACACACACACACACACACACACACACACACACATTTCAGGTTACCAAGGATGGATGACAAGCGCGCTGTACAATAATCTAAAGTGTTGTGCGTCTGTGATTGTTTTTAGGTGCCTTTCATTGCTCTTCATCTAATATTTGCTTCTCCGAGTCCACCAAGAAAACTAATCCAGTCGAGCAACCCACAGAATAATCTGCCACCATAACAACACACCACCAGCCACTCCGAATTGTCAGCCAGGCCATTCAGCAGATAGCAAAGGGCGAACACCCAACCCTGGATTGATTCACATTACACAACACCCAGAGCCGCGAAGCCTTAGAAAAATGCTACATATAACATTTTAGCTTATAGGTAGCTTATTCATGACTTTTTATATTGATTGAAGTCCCTGAAAACATGTAATCCTTTTCTTCGTTGCTTAACGGTGGAACGCACCACAATGGGCGTGTCACAGGCCACTTTTCCCGCCACCGCCGCGTCCCACGGCCAGATGAGCACGTGCGTGGCGCCTTGCAGCTGCGAGGGCAGCCTCACCACGCGCTGTCCCGCTACGAATACCACGCCAGGCAGTCCGCAGCCGGTGAGCTGTTCGGGGCCCATCATTACACGGGGTTGGTCCAGGGCACAGAATGCCCCTTTTTAGTTTAATTTCAAAAAATGGCGAGAACAGAAAAGGCCGAGAACATTCAATCTATGTTGCGCTTTTTCACAGTCAACCATATTTTCATCAAATTACAAAAAAAGTAATGGATAAATGACGCCTGCGTGTTGGCATGGGCGAGGGAGGGGAGAGAGGGTGGGTACCTTGTGCATCGCCAGCTGCATCCAGGGCGAGGCGCTCTCGACCGAGTGCCCAAAATTCACAAGGTTTGCCTGCGCGTAGACGAATTAATCAAAGGGGTGCATGTACACTCCAAATAATACGATAACACAACCTAGAATTTATCTTGAATATCGGAATACAGCAAGAATGGATCTACATATACAACAAGTCAACAATTTGTTCTAGCGATTCCAATAATCTGCACGATGGTTTCTGTAAGTATACCTGTGTCAAAGACTGCAGCAGAACCAACGAGACATTAACTTTGTGAGCTGCGGCAGGCCACAATCTATCAAGGACAGGAACGCCCGACCAACGTTGCATTTAGGAACTAAATCCGTCACAAACGCTGCTATTCGAAGAAGAAAAAAATAAAATGGCACACATTCAGATTTGCATGGCCGTGTTGCTACTTGCGCTGCATTCCATAATTCGATAACAGTAATGTCCTTCATATCAACAAGTTACATAAAATGCACACATTCTATAGGACTCTATAACGTTTTAGTAAAATAATGCAGCAACAATTAATGCGCAATGGCGCGCACCCCAACGAGAGGCAGCGGCGCTCCCGGCATGGGCGTGACGGGCAGCAGCGCAGAGTAGGCTCTGGCAAGCATTCGCGACGCCGCGGTGGGCGACAGCCCCGCCAGACTCTCGCGACGCAGCAGCTCCACATTGCCGCCGGGTGCCGCGGCTCGAACGAAAGCCAACGCATGCGCGAGAGCAGCGGTGTGGCTCATGAGCTCCTGCAGCCCGGGGCGCGTAAAATTGGGTTACACCACCATTCTATGTGTGAAGAAATGAAAGAAACTCAACACAGGCCGTGGCCAGAAAATGTTCTACCAATCACGGTAGAAAAAATAAACAGTACAATGTTCAGGACATTTTGCCTTATCCTTTCATAGAGAGTGCATGTGTGTGTGTCTGTTTGAGTGTGTTTGTGTGTTTGAGTGTGTGTTGAGTGTGTGTATGCGTTTGACTGCGTGTGTGTTTCACTGTGTGTTTTGAGTGCGAGTATGTGTGTCCGTGTGTGTGTGTGCGCGCGCGTGTGTGTGTATGTGTGTGTGTGTGTGTGTGTGTGTGTGTGTGCGTGTGTGTGTGTGTGTGTGTGCGTGTGTGTGTGTGTGCGTGCGTGTGTATATGTGTGTGCATGTGTTTGAGTGTGTCTGTGTGCTGTTAACTGTGTGTCTGTGTGTTTTTACTGTATGTGCGTGTGTTGAGTGTGTGTGTGTGTGTGTGTGTTTGACTGCGTGTGTGTTTCACTGTGTGTTTTGAGAGTGTGTATGTGTGTGAGTGTCCGTGAGTGTGTGCGTGTGTGTGTATGTGTGTGTGTCTACGTGTGCTTGGCTGCGTGTGTATTTTACTGTGTGTTTTGAGTATCCGTGTGTGTGCGTGTCTGTGTGTGTGTGTGTGTGTGTGTGTGTGTGTGTGTGTGTGTGCGTGTGTGTGTGTGTGTGTGTGTGTGTGTGTGTGTCCCGGATCACAGCTCGTCTAGTATTGTCACTACATTACAAAGGCGACATGACGGTTTGCAAATACAGGCGGACAACGCATAATCATTTTTTCGATTTAGGTTAGGTGATCATACACCTCATTTCAACGCGTCCCCATGCCGCTGAAAGCAGTAGCAAAGCCGAGAGAAAACCTATTGTAAGTAGCACGAATCACTTACAATGGGGTTGAGGATAATATACGCTAACTCTGAACGAATGTATTCTGATTTGTTTGTAATGGATAGTCAAAGCGGCGGCATATTCCAAATGACTTATTAAAAGAAGAAGAATATACGTCATTTTGAAGTGTAGCGCACGCATAGCTCTTATTCAGCAGATGCAGCCCACATTAATGACACGATATGGTTGAGGTCAGACAGGAAAGACAAAGTGGTACTGCGACTGTGCATTGAACGTTTTTCCAGGTTAAATGACAGAAATGTATGAATATCTGAGGGTTCAACAAATTTCAGAATTGCATTCGATATAGGCTTCATTAACTGAATCGTAGGTACGGGGCGCAGATAAGTGACGGGCGGCAAGGCACCTGCATCTCCCCTTCAAACACGTCCATGGCTTTCTCATCAACGCCCTACGCACAGACACATGTGAGATTTCAGTGGAAGCTATAAACACATGTAGTGAATGCGCTCCCGGTGTAAAAGTGTGATGGCGTGAATATGTGAGCGTGTATATGAATTGGATGGATGTGCGTGAGTGTGTACGTGTGTTGGGTATGTATGTGTGCGTGCGTTCGTGTGTGTGTGTGATGTTTGTTGGCTATTCTTCGCATTTGCAGCTTTTAAATATTCGCACGACTCGTTTATTGTGTGTGTGTGCGTGTGTGTGTGTGTGTGTGTGTGTGTGTGTGTGTGTGTGTGTGCGAATTGTGTGTGTATGGGAGTTGTGTGTGTGTGTGTGTGGGGGGGGGGGTTACTCTCTGCGCGGGTTCGTTTGAAATGTGTACCCCTCACCTGCAGCTCTTCAATGAGGGACCCCATTGGCTCAGCGCCCGAAACCCGGCCGCCTTCGAAAAGGGTCACCTGCAGCAGCCGCAGTAGCCCGTATGGGAGGAGAGTGGGAGAGGAGGAGGGGGGGGGGGGGGGGGGGGGGAGATGAGACAGCACTGTCAACCGCGTGCTGGCAATATGGGGTTAAAAGCCAGCAGTGCAGTTTGAAAATCATTTGACTATGATATCTCCATTATAATTGATAAGATTTAATCCCTGCACTTATTTTCAGATCAGAAAAACAATGCGTAATTACATTTGACTGCATTCTTTTTGAATATCGTGGCGTCACGGTGAGCAGTCAGTCAAATGCCACAATCATCGACACTTAATCGAAAACAAAACCTCATTGAATGTGTTAACAGGGAGACGAGCCTAATTCTGTTCAAAGACATAGGTTTTGGTTACCGTTAGGCTCCCATTCGAAAATGTGTTATGTGGATTGGCAATGCATGTTGTGTCAGACGCCACTCTGTCTGTCATCTCCCTATTTTGGGGCTGACACGTTGTCGCCGTATGCTCGACGAGATTTTGCCACTGAGTGACAGCAGCTTGTTCATCTGGATGGAGTGTATGCACCACGGCGAGCGGAAAGGATTTCGTAGCAGGAGTGTACGTATGACAACGTAGTGAAAATATAGAATACAAAGTTTAAAAAATACTTTGTAATCAATTATCATACCAAACGAACATCAGAACCACTACAGAGAATCATTAAGACACGCTTATGTAAAATGAATTAAATATGTCTGCTCGTATCAAACGCAATGAGGCGCGTACCCGTACAAACACTCTCCATCAAATCACTCGGACCTGGCCGCACAAACGTACCACATTGAAACCGACAAAAATAAAGTACCACCCACAAAAATTCGCCATTCGATATATTGCGTACAAGTACTGTTACAAATGACATGACTTCCAATGAAAAATTAGAGATTTCAATCTATCATTAAAAAAACACGAGTTACAAGAGCACCGCCGGGACAAAGCGGAGGTGCTTCAAAATCCCATTATATATGAAATAAAAGCAAAAGAAAAAAATCGACCTTCAACAGAGTCGCAAAGATGGGCGCGGCTTTTACCGCGTGGCGCTTGAGGCCCGGCAGACTGCCCATCATGAGGTACGACGTGACGGTGGCGTCCACGACCAGCGCGACCGCCTTGCCATTGGGCTGCCCGTTGCCGGAGGGGCCCGCTAGCGAGGCAGCTTCCCCGCGAGTGCTGGGAACTCGCGGCGCTCCGCTTCCCAATAAGTCTCCCTTTAATTGAAAAGAAACCGGAGGGTAAGCCACCCCACGCCACAAATAACTATCATAAGGTTACTTATATCACATTCTCGAACTTCACACATCGATTGTCAATATCTCAGCTCATACCAATGGGAATCTCAGCTAGAGCAGTAGCCCGCATCTGTTCCCGATTGCCTTTCTGCCGGTTGATACATCATGTATCGCCATGCATTTCGCCCTTCTGTGTCTAAGAACTGTCCATGACAATCAAAGAAACATCCAAAGACTGATTGCAAAGTATCATATATAACAATCTTTTACAATCAAACCTTTTTACTGTATACCACCCGTCGTACCCGTTACGTGGTACTCACAAATCAATCTGTCTGACCAACTGAGCATTAAATTAAACCTCGAGCCGATATTATTCGTAGTACTACATCCATTTTTCAAACCATGATGTCGCATTAGTTAATCCAGATCCAATCGAGCTCATAACACGGGACAAACAGGCAGACACGTGCTCCGCTTCCTTGTAAGCAAGACGCCATTTTAAATGAAAACGGGCAAAATTGGGGCACAAACAGTGCATTTTCAGCTCAAATTCCCGACCTCCGCCGAATTGCGCCGTCATAATGAGTGCAAATTAAAAAAATGTATAATAATGTATGGTAAAATGAACTAATTGAAATATAAATGCATTTGTATTTCACTTCGTTTGGAAGGGTGGGGCAATTAATTGCACAGCACGGGGAAGAAATGCGGGTAGTGCGTTCACCATGATGCCCAACCCTGCGGTCGCAGGCTCTGCGCCCCCAAGTTGCGCCAGCCCCTCCGCGCCGCTGTGCAGCTCCGTCTGCTGCGCTTGCATGTGTACCTCGCCACCAGGCCGCGGCGCGCGCAGGGCAAAGCCGAGACGGCAGGCAACGGCCACCGCATTTCGCACACTTGGGAGGCTCACCGCCAGCATGTCCGCCAGCTCCGCCACCTGAACAAAAGAACGTGCGCCCCAGAAACCTCATCGCAAATGGCACTCGTTACACCAAAAAACCTGTATTCGACGTCAAAATATTTCATGCCTACGGGAAAGAAAACTAGAATGTCATTCCATTTCAGAAGGGAAATTACAGTAAATCATTGCCATTGCAATTATTATTATACGTTGCTTGCCATTTAGATAATTTTCGTGCTTTGGAAGGTTGTAAACAAGACTACAAGTAGATAAATGAGAAAATAATTGAGTTGAAAAGGAAATAAAAGAGAAACCAAGTAATGTAACGATTTCAGCTCTTTTTCACTTTTGCGCGATATCCACTGACAATGAGGGCGCACCGTGGTAGTTTCGCTGGCAGCCACAAAAACTTGGTATAGCAGCTGCTCCAGCGGGTCCGCGCCCGTGACCGCCGAATCCTGCAAACAATCGAAGTCCAAAACCCCTCACAAAAGGACAATCCTGCAGAAGAAATAAATAACGGCCGTCCCGAGGCACCTCTGTGCTTAAGATAACAATAAATGGGCCTCCCCCCCCCCCCCCCCCCCCCCCCCCCCCCCCCCCCCCCCCCACACACACACACACGCAATCGCAAAAGCACGATACAAATATGTTCACTATGTTTATGTTGAAATGAGCCAATTCCAAATTGAACGCATCTTATCTTTCCCCTTAATCGTTATACAAGCATTTCACTAAAGCCCTCATTATTGGATAGCGCTACAAATATTTTCAATCTTACAAACTTCAACGTGAAAAAAATAATTCATTAGCCGAGATTCAGACCACAATGTTTGAGCAAGTTCAACTTGCGCATATACATCGATTGAAAGCAAGGCAAATAATTCGCATGTGCTCTTGTAAACTCAAGCCCAGTCACACTTCAAATTTACGTGTAATTCATGATAACGCCACTGTTAACAACTATTCCCTACCTCCCAGGTCCCGAATACAAGAAAGGAACAAATCCATTTTAATCTGCCTGACAAAAAGTGCACAACAACAACAAGAACTTGCAGATGTATCAATAATCATGCGCATCCAGAAACATGTGAATATGGAAAGCCATAAACAAACACAAAACGGAGAACCTGCAGTTTACAAATATCTATGCCCTAGTCGAAATTTGCTCACTTCGAAAATCCTACTGCAACAGAATCCAAGATTTCAACTGACTTCAGGAATATTCTGTTCACAGGCTATAGTAAAATGCCACTCCAGTGGGTCACGCTCAACATGTCTGGAGATAATACATACTGGCGTCACCTTGTTCGACACGAAGCCGTCTAAGTGAGGGATGGAAATGACATCATCCGGCGCGATCGGGACCTCCACGTAGACCAGCCCGCGCGCGTAGAGGCCGAGCACGACATCCTGCGGCAGCCCGCTCACTTGGCTGCCCCCCGGGTGGCACGCATCCTGCAGCGTCTTTAGCTCTTCTGCCGTCAGCGCACGGTACTCCGTCTCACCTGCGACCAAACACCCCATTTATTTTTGTGCATGCGTCAGCAGCGGCAGAAAAGAAAAAAAAAGCATAACTCTATGTATGTGCGAATGCATGTTCCAGAAATGTAGTCATATTTAACTGTGATCTCAAATTTGTCTGAACACACGCTCCCGGTGTCAAGACTGAAACCCGAGGTAGGCATACGGCAGCGTGCCAATAGCGCGAAACTGCATCTCAGGACTCATTGAAACACAATTGTGGGGTGCGCTGTGGATGGCACTTAGCTGCGACCGTTACACCGTATTGGCATGTTCACACCCCAAAAATGACTAGCCGGGCAAAAATCGGTGACGGATGGGAGGAACGGGCACGAGTGCGTGGAGACCGGATAGACCGGGAGAAAACATTAAAGCACGAAGGCGATCAGGTAGGAATCCGGCAAGGGGGGAGCATAGCTTCGAGATAAGTGCACCTTTCCAGCTACTATACCCACTCCGTCTCTGCGCATTGGAGTGCCAAGGAGGGTCGAATCACAGCTAACCGTTGCGTGTGCTTTCAATCTTCCTCGCGACCTTCACTCGCGATGGTGTACACGTTCACCGTAAAGTGAAAGGGGAATCAATGTTTCCGACTGGAATAATACATACACACATACATAATCCATTTGCAATTGTGTGAAATTGTCCTACGAAAATGCAACAGAAATGCAATCGATGCCAGGAATGGGAATAGGGAGCATAATGTTTTGCAAGCTGAATTTCCCTCGCAAGTACAACATCAAAGCGGCGCAGAGGATGGGGGGAGGAGGGGCAGGGGGTGTACCGATGTTGACCACGGCGATGTGCCACCACGGTTCCAGTTGTATTTCCGCAGGCTCTGTTGGCAAAAACTCACGCGCGATGCCTTTGTTGACCCGCCACAGAAGCTTTGCAGACGAGACAGATGGGTGGGAGGTGGCAGCATTCAGAGAGCGGGGCAGTGCTGTGGGTTAGTGTTCAGGGTACATCCAAAACCTGAACCCTAGACTATCAAACACGGGAGGGAAGCAGCTCAACGAGTTACATGACAGTCGTAAAACACAGCATTGGTTCAATTATTCACTTCATCAATTTTTCCTCCCATCTGCTGCCAAGTTTAACTTGTCGCGTCGCGCGCGTGGGCACAAAGTCGGGCTGCAGCAGTGATTTACTGAAGTATTCGGCGCATTGCAAGTTCTCAAGGGTGTGTTCGCAGTGCATCGCCCATACGCACCATTCAGCATTGAGTGCATTGCTGTTTTATTATAACCTCCGAACCCATTACCGGTGTGCAGTTTTCTTGGTCGGATGGATGAAGTGGAAAACAACTGACACCGCGAATGATAAGAAGGGAAAGGAAACAGCGCGGGATGTGGAAATACTATAAACTGATGTGTAAAGCTGAAAACATGGGTCGCTTGGGGGCACCAGGAGCGGGTAGACGACACAGTGCTCAGCACGCCGCCGCTTTTATGCACAGTCAGCTCGCAAAGGTGGTGCGGCTGGATGGACAATGACGATTTAGGGGAGAGATGGTGGGCAGGGTGAGATGGTGGGCTGGGAGAGGCACCTTTTTTGCTTTGCATTGATTCAGGATTTCGATGTACTCGTTGCGGCCGATGCCACACAGCCGTTTGACATCTGCGGCCGTGAAGTTGGGGATCTGATCGTACTGCTTCTCCTCCTGCGCAGACATCGCCCATCGCGACAGACCACATTTTATGAAATTAAATGTGGGATTGTAATATAAACAAATGTAAATAAATTTATGAATGTGTTGACATACTTCAAATGCATCCGCTAGGAACTGAGTTTGTCAAACTGAATAAATCATAATTTTTTGAAGTGGACATTCGACATACTCCAAGCACATTGGCAATATACCGTGGAAATAAAAAAATCTTATAAATATCTATGAATGTTTTTGACATACTCTAAGTTTACTTGCAAAGTCTGTTACGTTTTGATTACAGAAAACTAGAAAACGCCATAATTGCAGTGTAATCAAATAAAGGTCACAAGAATAATAACAAAGGCGCCAAACAGGCGCGCCCACTGGAATACACGAAAGAACATGTCACTTTCCGTGCATATGAATTGTAGATCACTCCTTGCTGCCTTTTTTTTTTCAGGTAATATCTTATCCTGCAGTTTATAAAATTGCAGGAAAGATGAATAATATCAGAGCTCCGAGTTGTGCTGCGATTTCATGTGCTTGGCTGCGATCTCTATCATTATTATATCAGAATATCTTATTGCAAAGGAAGCAGCTGCGGAATCCACCGAGCTGCTCTGAACCAGGGGGGGGGACCAATCGGTGATATCATTAAGTATTATATTTTGATATAGGTTTTTTCCTCATTTCTTCTTTTTGCTTGGTAGCCTCCGCTGCTTTTTCTTGTAAGAAATTCTTATTTAATTAAGTATTATTCAATAGAAATGCGGGTAACAATCTTGATTAATTTAGCAATATTTAAAGATGACATTCGCAGGTACTGATTAAATTCATGTCTGCTATATGAATATATTATTTATCAGTTGTTACGCCCTTGAAATAACATGTCTTGAATAATCAATATATTCTTCAAACTACAACCACCTCAAATCGATGACGCCAACCTACAGCAGGTACACTGAGGCACTGAGACATGCAACTCCGCGCCTGCAACTGGCGAAGGCCGTCAGAGAGCAGAGACAGCTCCCCACCTTGAGGGCGTTGTAGAGCACGTCGCAATAGTAGCGGAAGGGCGTGATGCGCAGTACGCGAGAGACGTAGTCGCTGAGATGGTACGGGAAGAGCTGCCACGACGGACAAAACGCGGGATCAGTTAGATGACAGCGGAAAATTACTCGCCATACTAGCAAAAGAGCGCAACTGAACGATGTGCAGACACTTATAAGATTAATGGTACGTATACATGGCGAGCTTCCGGGCCTTTCTTTCACGAATGGCGGACACACCCGGTAGTGGTGCTTTGAGAAGCGGAGCAATTCCTCGTAGTATTCCATCTCCGCGCTTACTTGGCTCGCGGGACTCTCCCCCCACCCAAGCCCTCTCGCGACGCAGTACTCCTTCACCCTGCCGTGCCAAACACCCACAGTACGCCACTACTATTTCAGCCGACAGCCTCTTCGACCACGCCGTCTTGAGAATCCTTTCCGCCCTTCTCAGCCCATTTAACCCCCTCGTAACGTCGAATGGTATTGCTGGTGGTGACGTAGGACGAGTCTTCGACTGAGATCACAAATTAGAAGGCGGGGATGCATACGCCAAACCTCACCTGTGCTTCCACTCCGATACCGGGAGGATCGAGCGCACTCGCGACGGGAGCTCTTCATAGTTCTTCCCTGTCTGTATTGCCTTCAGAAGCCACTCCTCCGTCGCCATCGATGAGCGCGTTCCTTTGCGCGAAGGATACAGCAGCCTGGCGTACGGATCTTTGCCGCAGTACACACTTCCCGCTTCGTCCTCTTGATGCCGGGCGTTCTTTCAGCGCGTGGCCTGGAGTAAAACTGGTGCACTTTAGCGATACAACGTTAACTGGTTTGTCCGTTTGCCGCGCCTCCCTTGGCTTCAGCACACCGTAGTCCTTCTTATTCTTATAACAGTATCTTAGCGGCGTTAGCAGTGCGTCCTGTGTCAATGAAAATGGAAAATGGAAAGCGCGCTTAGCGCGCTCAAAAGAATGGAAGACCTGAGTTCCCCATTGGGACGAATTGTAGCAAGGCTTTCTTACAAGACAATTTCTTATGGAATGCATATGGAGGGAGAGAGAGAGAGAGAGAGAGAGAGAGAGAGAGAGAGAGAGAGAGAGAGAGAGAGAGACTGAGACTGAGACTGAGGGAGGGAGAGAGAGAGAGAGAGAGAGAGAGAGAGAGAGAGAGAGAGAGAGAGAGAGGGGGGGGGGGGGGGAGAGAGAGAAGGACACACATAGAGGGGGGGAGAGAGAGAGAGCGAGAGAGCGAGAGAGAGAGCGCGAGAGAGAGAGCGCGAGAGAGTGAGAGAGGGGGGGGGGGAGAGGGAGAAAGGGAGGGCGTTCAAGGGGGTGGCAAGGAGGGAGGGAGAGAGAGAGTGAGGGGCATGGGGGGGAGTCAGAGAGGACGAAGGAGAAGGGGGACGAGAAGGGGAGAGACAGAAGGGGAGAGACAGAGAGAAATAATAAAGGTAGTAAAGTGGGTGAGAGAGATGGAGGAGGGGAGAAAGAAGAGGGAGTGGGAGGGAAAGGGGAGGGGGGGATATGGGGAGAGGGAGAGGGGGGCGGATGGGATGGAGAGAAATTAGGAGGGAGAGGGAGTGGCGATGATGGGAAACGGAGAGAAGGGGGGAGGGAGAGGAAGGGAGATAAAGAGAGGGAGATTAAGTGTGGCAAGTACACTTATATTTAAATAAAGTTTATTGAAGGACCCGTATGTATCGCTACTAGTTGCATTACGAGGAAGTGTACACCCGCAGTTGTACACCCGCATATTGTAATTAGCTCGAGTCCTAGTACAATACTAGCGTGCATATTGGTGAGACAAACAAAGCGATACGACAAAGCGCATCGGCGCGTCTGTCCAAGGCGACAATCAGCGCGTCTCATGCGACGTGCTCCCGACGGTCGTGTGATGCTTCAAGATTTAAGGCGAGCTAGGGTGAGCTATTTAAGCCGGCGTAGTGGAGGGAGGAGACAAGCCATTTTTCCAATCCTTTTATGATTACATCAAGTACATTGCACACGGTTACGCTCGTTCTCTTCCTCATTACATTAACCGAAATTGATTGGTATTCGGTTTGTTCTCTAAGCAAATTGTGACACTGGTTTCGGAGCGTTTTGGATCAACACGTTAACACTTGCGAGACTCTCGAAGACTGCTCGACTTACGTAACAATGGCTTTTGAGGGGCTTGGACATTACGTGGTGGCTTTGGTTTCTGTTGAAAGTGCTTCATGAGGCGACATCCACTTTGTCCTTCATCGTGAAGCTCAATCCAGTAAGGTGTGGTTTCCGGCCGGCGGAATATTACCCAACGAAACTCATGGAGCAGCAAAGTCTCAAGTGCCCATACGCGAAACCGGCTTTCTATTTTCGACTGACGATTTACATTTGACTCGTGACGAAGTAGTTTTGATGACGCTTTCAGATGGATCGAAGCAACATGTCTTTGTTTTTGCAACGTCTGCTCCATCGATTTTCTTTACATATCATTTACGTATGGCTGCCAAAAGTCGAGGAAGCAATTGACTTTGTGGCGACCCACTTGGCGGAATTTTACGTTGTTCTAGCTACTATTACGATCGGTGGCCTGACTCGTCCGCCTGCCCAGATTGGTAACGACAAGTATCGTATGCCGTCGCACGAGTTACTGCAATTTGAATTTGTTGCGTCTTGGCAAACTTTTCGCGACACAGTGAGGGAGTAGCATTTCTTCCTCGTTCACGACGACGACTTACCTAAAAACTTCATTATTTCGCCTCGTTTTATTGTTGGTGATTGTGGTTATTCTGTTTAAAATTAATGTGTTGGGCGGTTCTTTAGCCAGTTGGATGATGAAGAACCGTCGGATTCACGTATTCGAGTTCCGCCGGCTAAGACGAACTTCGATGGGCTTCCAGCTACCCTAAATGATAATCAACGCAAGGCACTTGTACAAGGGCCTCGACATGAAGGTATTAACCCAAGGGACTTGGAAGACTGGTTTCAGCCGTAACGCTTTTTTATGTTGGGACTCGACACCGACACTTACAACGCTGTCAATTGGGTTGCGTATCGATTTGATGGACCTGCGAAAAACTAGTGATTATGCGCCTAGACAAGAGGACAAGTTATACCGAGTCGGTTGAATCCTTGAAGACGACTCTTCTTCCCAATATTCACGACAATGACACTCTACCTACTAAGTGGGGTAAGTTCAACAAGCTTACAATGAACTAAAAGTTTTAACAAGAGTTACATGTCCGCATGCAGTTGTTTACTAGATAGTCGACAACAAATACTTCTCTTCAAGAGATAGATAGTGGCGCTTGCTCTATGACATGTCTAACTTTGGGTGGTGGATTCGGAATATCGGCTTCCACCGACCTCAGATGTAACACCGATGAATGATCTACACGTACCATCACAATACGATTTGGACGTAGTCATCGCAAAAAACGACTCCCCCAGATTGCTTCTTTAGGTGATATTTCGGACCACGCCAAAATCCGTCCTCTTCTACAACTTGTTTTGTAATCGGTTTCTACTTCGTGTGGTCAGCGATATTACGCTTCGCTAGTGGATTGCGGTGTGACGCTAGATTCACGTCAAAAGACTTTGTTGCGCGCATGGGTTTACATACGCGTAAGTTTATTACTAACCCCATCTTCGACTTGTTAATGGACATCGAGTTACGTCAACAAAGGTGTGTGACACCTCTTTCATTGTCGCTTAGCATGACTTTGTGCGCACGTTTCACGTCCTTCGTGTTTTGCGTGCTCTCGACACTACGTTGGGTTTACTGTGGGTGGACGATGAAAAAGCAACTCTTAAATTTGGTGCCGAGAGTCTTTCTTCATTGATGAATGGCACTGTGATCTAGAACCAAGTAATCGAGCGACGTTATGAGTGCCTACTCGTATCGTCGACTAGGTTTCAGAAGTTGATGAGGAAATCTAATCGAACTAAAGGCCGGACTGCAAAATCTTTCATGGTACATGTGGTGGCTGTTGAGCAACAACCTCCAAATGATTTCCATCTTGACGACGAGCTCAGCGACTACCATCGTGAGGACTTACGGGAGATGCTCTTTGACAATTTCCCGGAACTTCTTCAACCCGTGGACTCCCCGTGTGTTAGTCGACCTTGGGATCACCCGGTCGACACCACCGGGCGAATGCGGCATTAGAGGCTTAGCCGCTTGTCGCATGCTGAACGGGAGGATTTAAATCGACAGTTAAAGGACGTTGTTAATGCTGAATAAATTCGACCAAGTCGCAGCGAATTTGTTTCGCTAATTAATTCTGTTCGAAAAGCCGACGGCTCTCTTCGTTTATGCCTTGACTACCGTGGTGTAAATTAGGTGACTCGAAAAGATGCTTACCGTTACCTCGAATCTATGACACCTTGGACGAGTTAAGGACGCAGAATTTACACGCATTTGGATTTGGCGTATGGATGTTGGCAAGTACGAGTAATGGAGGAAAATGTACACCAGACAGCATTTCAAACTCATGATGAACTTATTGTATGGGTAGCCATGCCTTTCGGATTGTGCAATGCTATGGCGACCTTCCAACGGATGGTGAGCCAAATTTACCGGAAACTTAAAACACAAGTTCGTTATTGTGAACCTCGATGACATTTGCATCTGCAGTCGTGCACTAGAGGAACACTTGGAACGTTTGCGTATTGTTTTACAACGCTTCAAGGAGGACGGTATTAAGCTGCGTCTTTAGAAAATAGTCTTCGGACAGTAAGAGATGGAGTAACTTGCTGCAATGTTTCCGGCGGAAAGGTCTTCATCTCGACCAAGAAAGTCGACGACGTCAAGGAGTGGCCGGTGCCTTGGACACCGCGTGAGGTTCGCAATTTTGTGCGGTTCTGCTGTTTTTAAGCGAAGTACATTCATAACTTGAGAGATATTTCGGCGCCATTAACAAACTTGATGAAATATTCTTAGCCGCAGAACATTGTGATTACGCCTACATGCATGGAAGCCTATGAGACTCTCAAGTTACGTTTCCGCGCCTTGTGTGGTCCTTCCGGAGATCAAGTCGGACGCGGCGTTTACCGTGGCTACATATGCGTCGGCATTGGGTTTATTGCAGTTGTCTTACTTCAAGATCATGGAGGAGGTCCTCAACCGGTCTCTTATCGGGTGCGTAAGCGTAACAGTTCCTAGCGTGGTAATTCTTGCTCCGCTTACGATTCGGAAGCTTTAGATGTCTACGAATTTGTTAAACAATGGCGATGTTACCTTGAAGGCTGTTCCAAGTTCCACGCCCGTATCCCGGGGGCCAAAAGAATTACTAAAAGTAAGTCATGATCGATTATGAGTCTAAGGTTTGTGATGCTGATTTTTTGCTCATCTCAATCGTGCTTTTAAATCGTACGCCGCATGTAGGGGATGCCGGAGCGGGTGTATATGTGACGAGTACAGTCATGATGTAAAACTACATTACATGACATTGTACATGTACTCGTTACTAATTTGATCCGTACTTTTTCGTCGGATGGATGTACTGCGGTTACATCGCTAATACCATTTAGCTCGAGGGTATTGTACAATGATGTTCTAAAAGTACCTTGCGGTACGTACAATACGCATAGTTAATCTAACTTGCTTCACGACCCGCTTGTCTGATTTCCCGAGAATGACAAGCCGTATCGCTAGTTCAATGTGGCAGTTTCGATAGCCCTAGCGCAAGTCTCGAGAACCACGCGAGATCAAGCGAGAGCTAGCTAGGCTAGACATATTTAAGCCTAGTGTAGTGGAGGGAGGCGAAAGACACAATTTACCGTTTCTTTGTTCAAATACATTATATTGTTAAGACACTAAACAATGAGACATTTTTCCCATCATTCTCCATATCTCATCTTTCGCGGATGGTGGCTAAGTTCATCTAAGAACCGGCCTTAAACTGTGTACAGGTAAGAGACAAGCAGGGAGGGAAACCCTAACTACCCGGCACTTACATGTAGCCCTAACCCCTCACGCTACCCCCAAGTCACTAGATCAGCAGATCCGAAACCCGGGGATAGCTGAGCGGTATAATACCATCCCCGGATTCGAACCCGCGTCACTAATGAGCCGAGAAGTATCGCTTGGAATTAAACAGCCTAACATCTCATCTTTCGCGGATGGTGGCTAAGTTCATTCTCCATATGCACTCCCACATGTATTGAAAGCAACAACAAGCAAGAACATAAGTGATTTGTGTCCGATGTAAGCTTGAGAGGTAGACGCCCGCCGGCGCCGCAACGACGGCGGACCCGGAGGGGGGTGCGCTCGCAGACCCGTCGGTACCTACCTCTACCTCCACGCGGTGGGGGTTGGTAACCCTATAGCCGTGCCGTGGGAGCTAAACGAGGTACCGGCAGCTGCGATCCGCTTTCCAAGCCCACTGCCGACAGCAAACACCATCACTCGCTCCACCTCATTCCCTCTCCCTAACATTTCTGTCCCCGGGCGTCCTCCCCATGTCCTCTCGCTTTATCCATCGCTCGCTCAAGTCGTTGTGCCCCTCTACTTTATTACTTTAGTGATCGACCACCTCACTCGCCTTAATCACCGAACACTCGCGCTCACCGCCGCTTACCTCACTGTATACCATGGCGTGCTCCTTAACCCCCCCCCTCTCCACTCATCACGCACTACCCACTCTAACATCGCCACGATAATAAAGGCAACGCTTCATGTCCTGAAACTTGTTTGCAAGAATTGCTCTACCCGAAAAGTAATCCAATCGTCCGTTCCCCCGCATATCTACCCGCCCATGCACTATCGACAATCCCGTCTAGACATAATCCGTCCCTTCTAGACATAATCCGGCAGTCACGTACCCGCAATTTCAAGATTTTACTCGTCACGCGTATCCTCCCGCCCTCACACTCCCCGCCGTCTTTCGGCATGCCCCGATGCTTCTCTCTGAAGCTCCGAAGCATATTTGAAACGAAAACGACAACCCCCCCCCCCCCCTCTCTCTCTCTCTCTCTCTCTCTCTCTCTCTCTCTCTCTCTCTCTCTCTCTCTCTCTCTCTCTCTCTCTCTCTCTCTCTCTCCTCTCTCTCTCTCTCTCTCCTCTCTCTCTCTCTCTCTCTGCCGCTCTTTCCAATCGACCTCTCCCTAATACCTACCACAATTTGCTTACAATATTTCTAACCCTCTCCATTTCCTTTCCCTACTCTCACCATCCTCTCTTAAGCTCCGAACAACCACCCTTTCTGAAGAGCTAGTACTAGACGGCATGCGTAAGACCTCGACGGACGGACCCCCGGGAGCCTTAGCTGTATACTTATTTTCTGGAGGGTTGTTGCGTATAGGAGAGAGAGGGGGGCGGAGGAGGGGAGGGTAAAGACTTAGGACAAACCTTTCGAGTGTCGGTGAAGGTGTCGGACGGGTTGCCCCATAGCGATGGCTCCGACGCCGTCGGATCCGTCGGTAGTAAGAGCTGCCTATGTAAGGAAGCCGGTAGCGTCGATCCCAGCGGCTGTAAGGGATAGTGTAGATCATGTAGACCGGACTTACCGTTCGCTGTATTGACGGGTAGTAGTTGAACGAATCGGTGACCCTGGTGGCCGTATGATCGGTCGGGGGGGTAGGATAAAATCCGCAAAGTTGGAGAGCTCAACCATACGGCAGTCGAGCCCCCCTCTGTAGAACTGCCGATCGACCTTGGGGGTGTAGATGGGCAGCTGGTGCGCAGGGGGGCTTTACCGCTCACAGTGAAGTGGGCGACTCTGTCCCCCAGGGGGAAGGCTACAAGAATGTCTTCCAGGGTGCCAATAAGGCACATGGCTTACTGCGCTGAAACGAGTTCGAGTCGGCCGACCGGGCTAGGTCGGTGAGGCTTGTAAACGTCGAGCAGCTCAAAGGCAAGCATGATAGCTCCGCGGGGAGGGTAGATCACTAAGCTTGGGAAAGGGGTGTCTTTGGCTTCGTACTCATTCCATGCCTCGTCCGTCGCGGCGTAGACGGTTTTCTCGACTTCGGGTAGTTGAGCTTGGTTGTCGTCCCGGAGGTGGGCCAAAGCGGAGTGTATGAGATCCTTAATGTGGTAGTCGTTGAGGCCTTGAAGTTCAGGGCTCGATATCCAAATGTGGTGGCTCCCTTTTTCGGCTCCGTTGAGGTGCCCCCCCCCCCTGAATGGAGGTTTCACAAGGGCTGCCTTCGTGGTCTGTTAGGACCATGCTGTGGTCATGGGAGTAGTTTTTGCGGTGGAGAATCTCTTTGGCTGTCTGTCGGCGGTTTAGGCTGATGAGCACCGTGCCGGTAGTCTAGGGGGGGGGGGGGGGGGATTTTCGACGTCCGTCGGGGGTATTGGGGGCGAGGGGATTTGGTCCGGAACATATTCGGACGTTCTCCGGTTGTAGCTTGACTCCCCAACGCTTGTTAGCCTCCTCTATGACTTTGGTGGTAGTGGTGGTGGCGACCGCCTTGGTGAGCATAGGCCGGGTTAGCTTGTTCAGTTTGAGGACAAGCGGGTCCGGCGTTGGAGTCCCACAGACTTCGCCGGTGACAGCTAGGTGCGATGGGTTGGCGAGGGGCCGGAGGATGACCGGGTTGTTGAGATGGCACGCTCTGTTGGAGAAGTCGGCGTATGCGTTGAGGGTCGGGTGGGCTTGTGGAGTGGTGATCGGGACTCGTGTTTTCGAGGCCCAAGTAGCGGCGGGCTGGGTCGCGGGCTGGGTATTTGTTGTCGTTGGGGGGCTGGGTTGGAGATGTTCCGGGGCTGAAATTGAAATCTAAATTGTTTACATCATGTACCCATTTCAATTTCAATTTCAGCCCGGGAGCATCTCCAACCCGGGGCTGCCTCTGTTGGCTGGGTGTCGTCGATGTCTTGTGGGGACTGATCGGTGCAGTCTCTCTGGCGGGTGGGGTGTTCTTCAACGGCGGTGGTGGGATCTATGTTGAGGGTATAGGCGTCGGATGCATGTGAGGCCGTAAATTCGACGGGGTGGCGCGCGTTGTTCAGCATGTGCTCCGTTGGGGCTGTGAGTTTGGCAAGTAGTGCCTTTTGGGGTTATACATGTCTCGGCGAGAGTAGAGGGCTGTTGGAGCAGTGAGCTTGCAATTCGGTGTGTTTGTATGAGTGTGTCATGGAGGGGTGAGCTGCCGACCGTGACATGGCCGGGGAGTTTTGACATTTCTTCGTATCGAGGCGATACTCGGCAAGCGAGGGCCACGAAACCTCAGCTCGCGAGAAGAGGAGGTGAGGAAGCGTTTGGAGCCTGGAGGGAGCCTGAGTAGGGGTCGTCGACGACCGTGGTGAGGCGTGCGTACGTGATGGTGGGGTGTGTCGTCGCCCCCTTGGGATTGGCGGTGACAGCTCGCACAGGGCTTGTATGTGCAGAAAAACCGCGGGAAAGCTAGTTTCCCGCGATAAGATGTGCTTTGCTAGTACTTTCCTAGGTCTATAATACCGGTTGTAAAGAAGAAAGTGTTTTCCTTCCGACCTAGTACGTACTCAAACGGCGTCCCTTCTTTGGTGATACGCCTCGTCAAGCCGGTTTTCGAGGAGCTTGTCGGTTGATACGTTTTGTCTTTCCGTGGTAAGGCAACCACAGGGGCTTCCGCGAATGAAGCGGGCTAGGCGACGTTGCTTTTATTCCAGCGCTTAGTTTTGCGCCCCATGGCTGAAGCGGGGCAACACTTCTGCGGGGCACCAGCCCTTGACCCGGTCGTTGATTACTGTGACAACCGCTTAGTCCATTGGGCGTCAAGAGATCTCGATACATAGTTTCCCACCGCTCGCGCTCACGCATTTATGACCAGTGGGCGTGCACCGTCACCTACCTCACTTCAAAGGGACGGTACCAAACCCATGTCCACTTCGCGGCCCTTTCATAACGGCGTCTCAGTTAAGGTAGCCAACCGGGCGGCTAGTCTAGCTGCAGTTGGGGAGTACCAGCGCGCTATGGATACCCGAAACTCCAACACCGTTGCAAGTGCTCGTGGGGTGAACGAGAAAACATCACGCTTGCATTCACAAGATGATGCCGACCTCGGCACCTCGCGGGCGTGTTGCCGGATCCCTTCTCCCACCCTAGTATCAAACGCCATGCTTCGGACGAAGTTGATATTATGGAAGTCGTTGCTAGCTGCCCTCGAAAGTCTAGTCCTCATATCGGTGGTTGGGGGTTTGAAACTCTTCGCGCGTTTGGTTCCCCTTGCATTCTCACTAGTTTAGCCAAAGCCATCGTGAATACAAAAGTTCCACAATGCGTGGCCTCATTCCTCGCCCGCGCCACACTTATCCCGCTAGATAAGCTTGATCCCGAACAACAACACGCACAAGAGCAAGAACTTCGCGACCAGAAGGGGACGTTGCGCCCGATTAGAATTGGCTCCGTTTTAGTTCGTTCCGCGAATCTCGCGCTTCTCGCCGTAATTGGCGACGAAGTGTCTCAAAGGTTGGCTGCTCGGCACCAATTTGGGGTTGGCGTCCACGGCGGGGTTAAGATCGTACAAGTCATGGTTTGAGCCGCGCTTGACCCCTCACCAGACTTGGCGGACATGCAAGGCGACGCATCCAACGCGTTCAACGATATCTAGCGGCGTCACCTGTTTGAAGAAGTGTCAGCAAATCCCGCGCTTCGACCGTTGCTCCGCGTTGCTACGACGTTTTATGGCCGTCCATCTTCCTTGTATGTTCACTACGCATTAAATGCTACTCATCAAATGGCCCGGCTATGCGCATCTCGAGTACCCGTTGCGTTTATCAAGGTTGCGTTCTCGGGACTATGTTCTTCGCAATAGTTGCCTCTCAAGTACACAAACAACTGGCTGCGATTGCCTTGAACGAATCCTTACTCGGCGGTTATTCTGATGATGGTAACTATCTAGGATCCCATTCGTCTCTCGTGGCTATGGGCGACGCTATGCCGTAGGCGTATGCTAGCGTCGGCCTCGTGGTAACCATCCGCGAAAATTGTTTGTATTCCCCGCTTGGTGTCGGTGATGCTTTTGAGAACTTACCAACCGGCCACATTATGCTGGGAGTGCGTGTCTCCACGGGAGGGACGAAACGTGTTGGGGGGACCAACGTGTACATTCGCTTTTGCTCGAGACGTGTTCGAGACGGCCTTAAGCAAGTACGAGGCCTAAGGCGAACGTCTAAGGGGTCTAGCAGCTCACCGGCAATCTAACAGTGCGCTTCGTATCCTTCAACATTGCAGCCACCGCTTCGGGCACTTTGCCCGTACGGCCCCGCCCCGCGGTCTTGGCAGGGGAAAAAGCTACGGTGACACCGTAGTGACCTTCCGCGAGCGCGCTGACACTGCCACCCTAGATGTGGCGGCTGCGATATTTGGCATGCCCGCAGCTAGCATACCATGCAAAACCCGCTCCGACATTTCTCTTCCCATACCTTTCGGAGGCAAAGGGGTGGGGGACTTGGCAGCCTTGGCGGATGCGGCCCATGTCGGAGCGACTGGTTTGGCAGCGGGCTCTGATATCCGACTTTTACATCGCAAGATACTCGCGTGCGCTGGGAACTCCACGACGAAGTTTCGATGGAGCCGACCATGTGTGGACGGTTAGCAACTGCTATGACCACAACGGTGTCCCGGAGGCGTGGTTCACCGGATGGAGACGACGGCGACTACGAACCCATGTGGTCGTTACAATTCGCTTCGTCGTGGGCGCGCTTAGATGCCGCGTGCGGTTCTCACGCTCTCGCCGAGTCCGAACCCCACATAACCACAGCCTTACCAATGGTTTCCCCGCAACGCCCAACGGTGGCTCGCGTAGGCTGCGTAGCCGAAGCCCGATAAAACAACGAGAAGATTGCTCGGTCCCTTGATGGCATGCCCTCGCTCGTACCCCTTTCTACGTTTGCCACGGACATCTTTCCAAAGCTACAAGCCGACATCAATGGGCGCGTCAACGTGCTTCGCTTCGCGAAGCTCGCTCCCATGTGTTCTAACCGCGCTCGGTCGGAGTCTAGGCGTTTTGCATCTCGTCTCGTCGGCCACGACGCCCTTGCGTTCTTGGCCTCGGACCCGCCTACTTCGGGTCGCCAGGGCGAGCTCCGTGACAGTTCTCTAATGCCATCCGTAACCACTGGCCAGGTACAAAGGTCGACAGCCTCCCCATCGTCATGAGCCGCACGGGCACACCGCACTCATCCACCATTGTCGAAGGGTTACACGGAAACTCCATCACCGGGAATCGAACCCGGCACCTCCGTGTCCGGAGCCGTACGCCGTAACCAAGTACCGCGCCGAAAAGTCGGTACCCATTGGGGTTATATCTCATATATATACCCCCGTGCTGCCCGAGCAACGGGCTCCCGCAGTACATCCACTATTGGCGAGATAGTAGGGCCAAGACTCCCCCGGAGTACAACGTACGGATGTTTCCATTATCGTGCTCGCCATGGGGATCTCACAACACTCCCCCTAATGGACACCATCCCATCGACTCCGGTCAAACCCTACAAATCCGCGTCATACGCGGAGGGCCCATAACCTGTCGAAGGGTTACACGGAAATGCCATCACCCGGAATCGAACCCGGCACCTCCGTGTCACTGAGCACTACGACGATATTTTCCGCTTCGCGGTCTGTCGCATCTTCGGTCTACCCCCATCCGGCATCCCTCATCTATACGCTCCCCACTGCTTGTGCTTCTTGCCATCTCTCGGCTCAAGCTATGCAGGGTGCGCTCGCGTCGGTGGGTGTTAACATGTCGGATGATGCGTGGGCCACTAGTTTTGCTGACCATTTGGCTCAATGCGGTGGAGATGCTTCGGCCCACACCGCTCGCGGTTGGTTGGTGACGGCCCTTGCGAAAATCATCTCCGAGGTTCGTAGCGCAGTCGGGGTTGGCGTCGAGATTCTCACAGATCCTACGATGTTAGTTCAACTCCCCAAAAACAACGACGGCCTCCCCGCGGATGTGGGTGTCTTGCACTATCACGGCATCCGAGGCTCAGAACTTGCTCTTGATGACGTGGTTTCCGTGTGTTTTGCGTTTCTAGCCTCCCGTCTCCCGAAGTCGCTTTGCGCCGTGATGAGAAGACTAAGTTCGAAAAGTACTCGGAGGGGGTGAGGAGTTCCCTCCGCATCCGCTTCATTCGCTTTGCAGTCACGGAATTTGGCACTCTCGGTGGCCATGCCACGACTTTCTAGACGGAGCTGGCCGAGCGTGCAACTTCCTCTAAAGGGCTGCATGTAGGCACGTTGTTGGCCTCCTCGCGCCGAAAGGTCTCTCTCGCCGTCCATGTCGCTCACGCGGACAGCGTCTTGCGCGGTTTATTCGCCGCCGTAGACGGCGTGGAGGCCGCCTCTTCCTCGGCTAGGACGCCTTTTCTTGCCACGGCGCTCTTCACACGCGCCATGGGCCGCAAGCGTCCCCGTGCTTCCTCAAGCGACGCGTGAGGCGCCGCTTGTCGCCTCCACGTGTTGCATTCTCAGCGTTGCTTAGGAGTTTCCATTGTTCAATATGCTAGGTTTGTGCACAATGTAGTGCTTCCTTTTGCCGTGCTTTGGATTCCGTAATCTTCTTGTCACTCTTGCCCTTCTGCTTCCCCTCCCTTTTTCCCTGTCCGTGTTCATGTAGTTCTTGTAATCCATTTAACAATATTACCTGTGTTCCCTTTGGCCCTGGCAGTCCAATTAATGTAAGCAATACACACACTCGACAAAGAGAGCCCTGAACGTGTTATTGCTTCTGGTAGGTGCTGATGACCATCGTCAGACTGCTCGCTTCGTCCAAG
Organism: Tetraselmis chui; assembly: GCA_026401115.1. NCBI lineage: Eukaryota > Viridiplantae > Chlorophyta > Chlorodendrophyceae > Chlorodendrales > Chlorodendraceae > Tetraselmis > Tetraselmis chui. Next base: position 44,746 of record JAPMLY010001517.1, on the reverse strand, counting down.
ATAGTACATCAGGTACACGTACATTATCGCCAGTGGCCGGCCTTATTCGTCATGGCGATATACTGAGCGTGTGGTGCAAATGCGATGCAGCACTGCTGTACGGTAACGTAGTGGGCGAGTGCTGCAACATCCAGCACTGCTGTTGTTGCTGACATGGAGTCTTTCGTGCTTCCAGCTGGTACCCCAGCACGTCCTTTTACATAGGTCTGCAAGACTGAGAATCTTTAACACGGCAAGGTGCGGAGTCTGTCTGTCAAGTCGGTGTCGTAGGTGCCGCGGCATCCGCTACGCATGCCCTGCCAGTATCTTCTGCGTCTTTCGCTGCTGACCCACTCCGACATCTTGCTGGTTCAGTAGCAGCCACGCTACCCGACTCACCCGCGTACCCGTCCTGACTATAGAAGCATTTTCACTTCCAATCCCTAGGACTTAAGCCTCGGAGAGCGTCTGCTTATTGGTTAGAAGCTCAGCACGCTGCCGGCGTGGTCCCGACCAAATGCGAGATGACAACAAATATTTTTAACACAAGGCTGTATCAGAAAACCGAGTAACAGCGATATATGTGCCCCCTGTCGCGACATGTAGCGGGCCTGTTCCGGCTGTGAAGAGAGAGCAGCAGCAGTTGCTGCGGGCGAGAGGCGCGGTAGCTTGCCTTTTCGTTGTTTACCTGTGTGAACATCACGGTGTGGTGTAGTGCTGAAGAAGAGTAGGGTGGACACTGGCCGGTGTGGCGGCAGTTGGTCCGCATGGCGCCTTCCTTTGCGGAGTCGCCTCCTGGCAGCAGCACCAGGTCGCGTTTCGTGGGCCTAGCCCAGAGCGCGGACCCTAAGCAGCAGCACCGTTTCGTTGACGAAATGCAGGTGGAATGGAGTGCCACGAGTGATCCGATGCTGAAATTTGGGCTCGCGCCGGCTAGTTCTCTTGCGCCTGCTCTTCGCGCCTTCAGTGGCGGCTCCAACCCAGTGACGAAAAGTAACCGGAACGGACACCAGGCTGGCAAGGCGCACAACTCGGGGGGGCTGCCCTCCAACTTCCCCAGTCCACAGGTCCCGACAGACTTTGGACCCTCCAGCTCCGCGCACCAGCGCTTCGGAAGCAGCCGGCACCCCTTGGACGGCGGGTCGCCGGTGCCACGCGCGCCCAAGTTTCTGGCGCCGCAAGCCAAACACCGACAAGTCGACGCTTTGGAGAAGAGCGACCGCCGCCGCCGCAGGTGAGCACGCCTCCGAATCGCGGTTCCATTGCCTAGGCAAATAGAGTTCAATCGCTTGTATTGCCGTCTAATGGTTGGTCAGCCGTTAATACTGTCTTGTGCCGCGAGGCACAGAGAGACAGGGTTGCAACAAATACGTACGAAACGTTTTTTGTGGTACTTCGGTTTCTATGGTTTGTTTGAAGACAATTTACTTTTAGCTCCTCACCGCTACCGACTCCACGTTGAAAAGATATTTTAGAGTACTTCCAAGTCCTTTTATCTGGTCGATGGTCGCGTCTTGGAACGCTCGGTGGTCGTGCGGCAGTTGTTGAAGGGAGAGAAAATATTGTCGAGTTGCACCTTATGTTAACTGCCGACATAAAAACACCCCCTCCTGTTCAGAAGCTCCAACAACGACGAACTACTGCGTATGGTTGCCCCGGCGCTGTGGAATCCGGAGGACGGAGTGGAAGAGGTGGAGGGCGAAGCTAAGCAGTCGCAGAGCGCGAGGGTGGTGGGGGAGGCGGCGCCTGAGGAGAAGGTGCGTCAGTTGTACGCGCATCATCCGCACGGCTCGTCGTCGACGAGGGTGGGGGCCGGGATGCGACGGCGGTCTATGGAGCCGCAAGCGCGGGTTCCGGTGCCTCCCAGCGAGGATGGGGGTGCGATGAGCATGAGCAGCCGGACAGTGTCGGATTGGATGATGGACGAGGGCGGGGTGGCGAGGTACCGCGAGCCGCTGGAATTGCGGCGCGGCAGTGGGAACGGCGACGTTCAACCACTCGGCGGGGGCCGGAGGCACACGCGGAACAGCCTCACGGGGGACGCGCGACCGGGGAAGTTGCAGCCGCTGGACCGGCGATCAACCACTAACACGGGCGAGGGGCGCGCCAGTGTCGGGAGTCGGCGGAATTTGGAGCAGCAGCCGAGGCGGGGGTCACGGGACTCGCTGATAAAGTGCTCACCCAATGCTTCACCTCTTTTCACCGTTAACTTACCCATTACCCCCTTTTTACTTCCACGCGCAGATTCCCCTCTTATCTTGATAACCTTGTGAGAGGCTTGACACTACACATGCGGTTATTGGATGCTCTGTGTTATCATTTTGCAAAAAATGTCGGTCGTTTTGTTTCTTTGTTTAATATTTCTTTAGCTGGACTCACATTTTCTTTCCCCTTATTCTCACTAACAACCATTTACGCACATCTATCTGCCCTGCTTTCTCGCCGCGCAAGTCTCGACTAGCGTTTCGTTGTTGTTTGGTGATGCAGCCAGCGCAGAAGGAAACGCACTTTTGTTGCGCATGTTAGACATCGTCAATTTAGAGGAATTCTTTAATATGTTTTTATTAGTTTATCATCCTGTGAAGCATTCCGTGTATTGCTGCCATGTACGAACTTGATAATTTGTTTCTTACCTGCTTATTCCCCCTGAACGCTCTCCCTCCCACTCTCCAAGCCAGTCACTTCCTCTGATCCATTTTGGTCCCGACCATGAAAGTTTCTGTCTGTGACCTCAGCTGCAGAAGTTTGAGTTTGCCAAAAGCGTGATTTGATTTTGGTTGAGTGCATCATTATGTCTAGTCCACCTCACGTTAATCATTATCAAAACTTTGTATATTCCTTTGAGTGACTATCCAGTCCCAATATTTTGCATTCCATTAGCGAAGATTGTTCATATGGACCACGACTACCAGAAAATGCTTTAGACCCTGAGCAATTCCAATTTGACTGTTGTGGTCATTCAGTGCGTGACTATCACGGAATTACTATTATACATTTTTTTCTTGTGTACAGGCGCCGTTGAGTTCGATGTTATGATTTACTGTGCGTCTGAAGTGGTGCCTGGCGGCTAACGGACACGCTATGGTCGCAGAGTGCACCGCTCGTCGACTGGTGAGGCGTCCGGCTCGTCCGGAGGGCTGAAGAAGCAGTTCCAGCGGAACAGCTCCTTTGGCACCGCGAGCGTCGCGTCCGCCGCCTCATCCAACGGCAAACCCAAGGCGCGACTGGGGTTGCGCGGGGGGATGCACAACAGCCCCATGGCGTCCAGGGTGGAAGAAGAGGAGGAGGAGGCGGAGGAGGGCGCGGAGGGGGGCGCAGCGGAGGAGGAGGCCGGGTGCGCGCGCCACATCTGCATGTGACTCAGGGATAGCCTATGAAATTAAGGCTAGGCAGAGACTACATCTGTGTTTCGGTTTTTACATCATCAACCGCGCGCGCGCGTGTGTGTGTGTGAGAGAGAGAGAGAGTGAGTGAGTGAGTGTGTGCTTGAGTGTGTGAGTGTGTGTGTGTGTGTGTGTATGCCAGTATGCGTATGTGTGTATGCCAGTGTGCGTGTGTGTGTGTATACCTGTGTACGTGTGTGCGTGTGCGTGTATCCCAGTGTGTGTGTGTGTGTATATGTGTGTGTGTGTGTGTGTGTGTGTGTGTGTGTGTGTGTGTGTGTGTGTGTGTGTGTGTGTGTGTATATGTGTGTGTGTGAGTGTGCGTGCGTGCGTGCATGTGCGTATGCGTAAGGGAGATGAAGAGCGAGGTAGAGGGTGAATTTGTGAGTGATAGAGTGTTTGGAATTGTGTATATGAGAGGGCGTGCATGTAAGAATGAGTTAGCGAGTGAGTGGGTATGTGTGACTGCATGAGAGCCCAGAAAAGGATTGATTTCAGTTTGTGAATGGGGCGTAAGTGTTTGGGAAGTACTGTGGTTTTGTATATGAAATATAAGGTGTCCAGTTCAAATTCTGCTGAAGGCTGAGTCAAGCTGCACTTCTGGTAGGGTGCCCGTGGCTGGCGGTGGGCGAAAGCAGATGCTCTCCTTTGACGCAGCGCAGCAGATGGCGCTGGAGCGGGCGGAGGGCGGCCAAATAGCGGTGAAACAGACCATAGAGACAGCAGCGGCTCCAGATGCGCCCAAGTCACAGTGGGGCATAGCGGCGGTGGACTTGCGAAAGAAGGTGCGTGTTGAATGTTTATAATTTTGTTGTGGGGGAAATAACACAGGCTTTTGTTATTTTGTAGAGGTTATTGTGTAACCTTAGGAATGTGGTATTAGTTATAATTGGATTTTTATGCCGGGTATGTGTGTGTGTGTGTGTGTGTGTGTGTGTGTGTGTGTGTGTGTGTGTGTGTGTGTGTGTGTGTGTGTGTGTATTTGTTTGTTTAGGGGGGTCTGTGTATTTGTATATTGTGTGTTTTGTGTGTGTGTGTGTGTGTGTGTGTGTGTGTATTTGTGTGTTTAGACGTGTGTGTGTCTATGTGTGTGTAATGTGTATTTGTGTGTTTAGGCGTGTGTGTGTGTGTGTGTATGTGTGTAATGTGTACTTGTGTGTTTAGGTGTGTGTGTGTGTGTAGTGTGTATTTGTGTGTTCAGGTGAGTATGTGTATTTCTGTGTTTAAGTCCGTGTGTGTGAATGTGTGTGTGTGTGTAGGTGATTGTGTGACTTTTGTGAAAGCGACTATTATCGCCGCGTTTTTTTGGTAATCGTAATGACATCCGATAACACGCTAACATACAAAATGGTTTAGGTTGCATTTATTTATCATCCGCTAATAC